>JACEII010000016.1:6063883-6076776 GCA_014332785.1 Antheraea mylitta
TTCGGTCAGTGAGAGCGCCAGAGAACTATCTCCCTCCCTCTCCTTTCTCTCTTTTCCCTTTCCCCTACCACCTTCCCCACCAACGCAGGCTGGCAACGCACTTGCGACTCCTGCTATGATATCAAAAAATAGAAGTGTGCGATTTAAAAAAATGTGCGTATGTACTTATGTACACGCATTAAAAGTTATACTTATTTGGCGTAACAAAATAAAAATCTTTTTAATTTTTTTTATCTTTCGCCTTATTCTACGTTTGTACAATAAACAACACTAACAATAGAAAAAAGGTATTTAATACATTGAAAGTTTCATTATAAACAATAAATGTTAACTATAGCTAATTTGAGGGTGTCGGATTTTCGTGACGGTGTGCACGCGCATCGTAATAACTTCAGGGTGTCGGGTTTTCGAAACGGTATGCTCGCGCATCATAAAATTTACTCTCATCATTTACCTAACGCGCCAAAAGAAGTATAACTTAAAAAATATATATCTTATTATTTAATCGCTTGCACTAGGAACGTATCTTATTTCCCCGAGCTCATAATAGTTTTTCCCATTGCTATTGTCCGTTGAAAGAACGGGGGAGGTGTGATTCGTGCCGTCCATTCGCTAGTCGACGAGATCCTGCGTCATTGTTCCACATTTGTAATTAAGGAGAGATCTTGTAATATTATTTGGATGAGTAGACGTTTTTTATTACCAAAATGTGTTGGCTAATTCGGATCCACTAAGTTATTAATGTAGTAAATGTTGTGTATATGTTTGCAACGATCATTTATCTAGTTAGTTACGGGACCACTTGGATTTGTATCTAAAACATATTTAATTGATTTTAAACGGATTTTGTCTTGGTCTGCAGATTCTAGACCATTCTAAACTAATGCATTATTATAATAAGCGATAGCGAGGCGCGATCGTCCTAAGCGTTTGGTTTATTATGCATCTATCTATCTTCTACTCCTTCGACTAATGAATCCAAGTCGTTATCACATAAAATTATCGTCTGTAAACCTAATTTTTCTATTCAATGATCATATCAGCCACATCTGAAGCCCGCTTCGTAAGTTATTATCTTCGACGGACCACGGACACAGGCATTTAAGTCGCCATAACAATTCTTACTCAGGCCCATGTGGTCAAGGCACATGAATGTTCATTGCGTTTTCCACTAGTGCGCAAGGGAGGGCTCAAGTACTTTCTTTTTCAGACCACAAGTACAGGCCATGCTGAGGGGCCAACACCTGTCGGGTGGTTAGAAGGCAGAGGCAGTTTTTACCCACCCGTCTAAATGGTGTGATAAGAACTTCGAGGAGACTTAGTTAGTACAAATCTAGCACTCACATCTAACAGGCCCATAGTGTTTATCGCGGGTCCCATCAACTCGCCAGGGAGGACTTCTCTCTTCAGACCACAAGTAGGGGCCATGCTGAGGGCCCTACACCTGCAGGTTCAGGTAGAGGGTATAGGCAATTCCTACCCACTCAGCTATATGGTACATCTAGGGAGTACAGTTCATACAAATCTAGCACTCACACCTATTCTGCTCGGTGAAGTAGAAATCCAAGATGATTTCCCCGCGAGGAAAAATAGGCAGCTATTATTTTAACAAAAGTTAGCTGTATTGTTCATTTCAGCTGTAATTATACTAAGCAACCAAATGTCGTGTAGATAGACAAAAAACTTATTCAAATTATTTTTTTTTTTGTTTACGGTTCGTGAATAAGTAAATTGTGTATATAATTTCTTTACATTTCGTTCATTTCTGTTACTTAGCGACAACAACCTTTAGTAATCCTATCAGGAAAGGATATTAAATATATTTTAGTAACTCGCTTTTAACTTTATTCCAGTATACACAAAGTTTATTTTCCGTTAATAGGCAAATGTGTGAGAAAAGCCGGCATAACATAGGTATGTGACCTCGTCAAGGTTGTACCAGTCTCTATTTTGACGGTTTTCGAGGTCATTGTACATAGATAATTGATTGTTTTTTGTAAAAGATTTATAAGGTCAACAACCTATTTCGTTTATTTTTAATTCATATAATAATTATTATTCAGACGCCAGTGCATTAAAGTAAAATTTTTATCATGAGTCGTTTGACAGAGTTACTAAATAAATTGGATGAATGTTGAATAAAAAATTATTATTTGAAAAGTATAAAGAAAATTAATAAACTATTGCAATAAACATATGTTTAAAAGTCGAGTGGAGGAAGCCATTAAAATGAACGTTTATGTGACAAGTTAGTGCTCACGGTCTAGACCGGTGAGTGTTTAAGTGAGTACAGTGGAATAGGGAAGCCCTCATCCGGTGGTCAGTTCAGCACTTGACATCATCCACAACGCTACTCTTTTCTAAGTACTTATACGTTTTGTCAATAATCTTATATCACTATCTTTATTAAAACTAGCCTCTGCCAGCGACTTCGTTCGCTTAGAATAAATACTTTGGGCTAACGCTAATACGCGGTGGAAGCTCTCAAGAGGAAAAAACCCCAATTTTTAAACATTCTTTATTGGTGCTCCGGTCCTATTGTTCTTAGTGTGATGATATATAGCCTATAACCATCCTCGATAAATTAGCTATATAACATTGAGAGAATTTTTAAAATCGGACCAGTAGTATCTGAGATTACCCCCTACAACGTCACCAACTTCCAAACTTTACCTCTATACAAAATTAGTATAGATCTAACATTGTTAAATAAAACATTTGAGTTTACATCTCGCCCCTAAATACTATACCAATCATGTAATTCTGCATACATGTTGTCAGGGATACAATAAAGGACATATACGTTGTCATTACAAGAAAGTTAAATACGTATTCAATACTTGCTTTAAAAAGGTTTCGATCTAAGTGCACCGCGCTCGCCCGAGGCATGTTCGCAGTATCCTTTTTTCGCAAGTCTAACCTAATTTAACCAAAGTGAGACAAAAGAGCAAGATGGCCAACAATCAGCGAGCGCGTTGCATTTAAAACGTAACCTTTTAAAAGCAAGTATTCAATACGTAAGTAACTCTTTTGAAATAACATCGATGGTATTTTTAATTCAAAATAAAAACATTGTACCCTTGTGATACGTCAAATTAACCTTGTAGTCCGGTGAAACTTTAAAAGCTTTGCAAGGCCAATAGCATAGGCAGTTCGAAAAAAAAATCAAATTTACCAGCAATAAAGGCTGGCGAAGGCTTTTTATAAAGCTTACTATCACGCTTGAAATTTTAATAAAACTCTTACAAGCTCCAATAGTGGAGATTAATGATGATAATTATCCGGAGTTTTCTGTGTAACTGAAAATACGGTAAGTTGGAAACAAATTGGAAACGCACTGACTTTATTCGTTATATGCGTGACGTTTAGATGGCACAGCATATATAAACATACATAACGATACATACATATATAAAAATCTCTCCCTCCTAATTTACAATTACTTAAAAATATTTCCTGTAGTCTACAATTGGTATATGGCGCAGAGAGCGTCCAAGTGCATTTCCCTCAGTTACATTCAGGAGCTAATAAATAACGAATAAAGTCAGTACGTATCCAAATTGCTTTGTGTAATCATTTCGCGTTCCGAACTAATAGTTAATTAGCGTATTTGTGCAATAAAACAAAGTTATTGAATCATGGTTGCTAAAAACCTAAGTTACATTTGGTTAGAATACATCCCTGTAATGAGGAAACAAGGAAATTATATTACTCTCACAAAAAAGATATATACTCTCGTCGGAACCTGTATCTCAAATAATGAACTAGTTTTTACCAAGCTATTCTCAGACCGATGTAACAAAGCACGACTATCTTGTATAGTCAGTCTATGTAAGTTGCATTATAAATACTCTTACGATTAAGTGCGAAGCAATTGTTTCGCGGAGCTAATTAAAAAAAGTCGCCTATAATAACTAAGTACCAGGACGACCGAGCTTAGTTCGGTTCTTTAAAAAACATTTTAAAATTAAAATAAACTGTTAGGTTTGCCTCACAAATTTATGATTTTTATCAAAAAAAAAAATGTATCTCTCTTATAATTATAATAATAGAATATTTTGTAAATTACTTTTATTTTGCCTTACAAAATATGCATAAAAAGAATTAAATAAAAGAGAGATCTCAGTTTCGAACTGCGGTTAGAAGGAATTCCGAAGCAGCCGATTTCCATCTGAGCTATTTTTGTTTTCAAAGCGGTAGCGAAATTTACCTTTATATAGTTATCTTTTTAATTCCCTGAAAACTCAGTAAAAAAAGTTTTCTATGAATAATCTAGCTCCATTTATCGTCCCTAAAACCACATACATACTAAGTTTCACGGAAATCGTTATCACCGTGTCCGAGATCCTGAATATATAACAATATAAAAATATACAAGAATTGCGCGTTTAAAGGTATTAGATAGATATTATATCGGTGTTATTCAAGAAGGCGAAATACCATTCTGCCATATGGCGCGGCTCGTATTACACAACGTTACCCGTGGGAAACTTGTCTATTATACTACGTTGGTATATTTTTTATTCATCTCTACCGTTCGTTGCGGTTATTTCGTCACAAGTTCCGGGTTTGAATTCCTTTGCATAGTGACAATTAAAACGTTAAAAGACTTTTGTAACTTAGCACGTCTGCTGTCTTAATAGATTCATTATCAACTTGAACTCAGCCTTCCCTTAAACTGAAGAAGTATTATTTAAAGTAACTCTGAACTAATCAGAAGTAATCACTGTCTCGAAATTTGACTACAATAATTCGAGTGAATGTTGGTTGTCTTTTACTGTGCTGTGTATATAGAAGTGAGATCAGTGGTTCTCAAAGTCGACTGGACTATGTCTCATCTAATAAAAACTTTGAAATACGAGATACACAAAACGTAATTAAAAAAAAAAAACATTTTTTTAGTAATTTTTCTTTAGATACAAGTTAGTCATACGCTTTCGTTGATATTTTAATTCGTAGATAAATAGTTAATCGGGACATACCTGTATTCTTATTTTTAATGCTCACCTAATATTTGTTTGACATCCACCAGTTGCAAATTTCATACAACACTTTGAGAAATACTGAATTAGATGACTATGTCTATTCACATATATTATACTAGCCTAATAATTAGCCTAAGAACGTGCCTTAAATGAATAACTAGCCTCTGCCTACGACTTTGTCCGTGTAGAATAGTTACTTTGGGCTAATGCTAACAGGCAGAAGAACCTCTGAAGAGAAAAAAATCCCGATTCTGATACATTTTTAATTGGTATTCCGATCCCATTGGTTTTAGCATGATGGTATATAGCCTTTCCTCGATAAATGAGCTATATAACACTGACAGAATTTTTCAAATCGGACTAATAGTTCCTGAGATTACCCTCTACAACGTCACAAACTTACAACATCACGAACTCACAAACTACCTCTTTATGATATTAGTATAGCTTGAAGAAAATATTTTATAAGAATATATTAAAGGATTAAGATAATTTATAATCCTCTAATAGGCATCTAAAGTTTCATAAAGTCAACCTTTCTGTTTATTATTAGTTGCGTTAATATATTGCGTTAATCAAAGAGTCAACGTTACATCACTTGTATCTACTTGTAATCAATCACTTTCATTTATATTAATATGAATTATTTTACATTAAATATGAATTAGTATACATTAACAAACGTTTATTAGTATACATTAATAAACGTATACATTAACACATTTTCTTTTTATTTTATTATAGCTATATTATAAGGTCACTGATCACGAATATGACGTTTAAAAGTACCTGTCTATCTATTTGTATGTCTGGATATGGATAAAAAATGATATTATCTATTCCTATGAACACGATCGTATGAGTACGATATCTCGTACATAAAAAATGTGTGATTCCATATTGATTAGTTAAATTATTAACAATTATTTTATTTATTAATGATCGATTTTCATTAAAAAAGTATACTGGAACTAATACACTATACATTTATCATACAATTGATAAGTTAAAATGAATTATTAAATTAAATATACGTACGTACATCTAATGTTGTTATTCTGTATTGAAATTGTTTAACTCATCACATATTTAGTAATTAATATATCGTATAAAAATGTATATAAATATTGTTCGGAGCGCCGAAACATGTGAAAACCAGACCAATGTTAATAATCTCAATACACAAATTATGAAATTTAAATAATGTAAGTCACATAACAATTTATTTAAAAATTCAAAAGAAAATAGTTATTACATTCTTTTGAGTTTTCTCTTCTGTTTTTACACTTCTCAACTTTTATTTTATAGGGTTTCGCCTGTAATCACAGTCACGTCTAATCTTTATTGACAGTGTAGTCTTAGATGGTATAATACTAAGCCTAGGAAGAACTGTCTCGCAGATGTAATAACCGGAACATATTTACATGTTCTTGGTGACAGATAACTTGGAAATGGTAACTAACTAGGCGGGCAATAGAAAAAGCTCATCAGCAAGCGATTTTTGTTTGGATTTAAATATCCATGCGAGAAACTATATTATATATTCTCTTATCTTTCTTAGGTTATACGACTGAATAAGTTTGGCTGAGTTGAATATTTCATGTAGAAAACCCTGCAATTGTGGACTTAGTAATTAAGTTTAAACTTTTGACGACCTCTACAAATTAATAATAGACTTTTAAAACTTGGAAAAACTTTATATTACAGCCTTGGTTAACATCGACTTCTGAAATTTATATAGAAAAAAAAAAAACAAAAAAGTATTAATTACAATAGAGTTCTTGTAAGACTAATTTGAAAGACAACGTAATTAAAAAATCTAGTTTTAAAGGTATTGGTTATAAACCAATAATAATTTAAAATTATTAAAGTTATAGAGGTATTTAAATTAAACATTGCTATATTCGACGTATTACACGACGTTTTTACAAAAAAGTGAAATATGTATTAAATACTTGCTTTAAAAAGGTTTCGTACTAAATGCACCGCGCTCGCCCGAGGCAAGTTCGCGTTATCTTTTTTTCCTCGATTTGACTACGATATTGACCTAGCAAGGTCTTAACAGCTTCACTGGACTACCTCGGCGATATCCTTTTTTCGCAAGTTTAACCTAACCTAACCAAAGCGAGACAAAAGAGCAAGATGGCGAACATTTAGCGAGCGCGGTGCATTTAAAACATAACCGTTTTAAAGCAAGTATTTAATACGTATTTAACTTTTTTTTTATAACACCGATATATTTTTTTTCAAATTGACTAGCGTTATTGGCCTGATTTGAAAGTATGTACTGAAATAGGT
This sequence comes from Antheraea mylitta, assembly GCA_014332785.1. Classification (NCBI taxonomy): domain Eukaryota; kingdom Metazoa; phylum Arthropoda; class Insecta; order Lepidoptera; family Saturniidae; genus Antheraea; species Antheraea mylitta. The sequence continues at coordinate 6,071,167 of JACEII010000016.1, forward strand.
ATTGTTTATTCCGACTTGTAGAGTGCTTATATTCTGAGCAATAGAAGTATTGAGTCTAGGGAAGGCTCCAGCAGTTATAGAGACATTCAATTTATCAAGGATTTTAAGTAACTAACCACAATCAAATGACGTATGTTCTAACAACACAAACACGATATAAATATGAAGAGACTTCATAACTAAGTTTTACCGACCGAGTTCAGTTCGCTACGACGTAACATGTTGTAAGTTTAGTTCAAGAAGCGTGGGCATGTTTGTGGTTATCAGGAGTGGGCTGTGAAAAGGCAAAGGTTACGTAATTCAAACATAGCAAAAGTTTTGCATAATATATTTAGCGTTATTAGTGTCAGTCTCTATAAATTTTATATTCTGGTATGTGAGTAAAAATAATATTTAACTAATTCTTTATTTATTGCATTTGTAATCGTTATAACAATGTTTATATGAAAGAAAATGACTGGATAAACACAAAGAAAATGAAAAATTTGGTTTAAAAAAAATTGACTTAAAAAATGAGTTGGTTAGTCAGAAGACGGAAGGAAAGTCATCAAATATAACTTACATATTAATACGTGAAGCCAAAACTTTGTACCACTTTTTAAGCGAATTGCGCGAACGGATGAACTTAAAATTTAGCATAGTTAACGTTTATATGCAGGATAAGTGCAGAAAGCATTTTTTTTTATATAAAACGCATTACAAGTATATTAAATTAATTCTCTTTGGTCTTATTGAATGTCAAAATTTTTAGGTGATAGGACTGCTTTCACTTCACGTCACTTTATTTCACGTTATCATAAGAGTAAAGCAATATTACCAAAGTCAATGTCAATATTTTAAATTTAGTATTTTTATGGTGAACTCAGTTTAAATGATGATTCAATAAAAAAATGAGCCAAAAAATACATTGTAAATCAAATTAAGAAAAATTGTCTGCACATGGTAGTAATCCATGATTTAGATATCCGCGATTACATTGAGGTAGTTCAACCTGATGCACCATTTATATTTAGTACAGTTGATGAGGTATTTTGAACAAAATAGAATTCATTTTCAAAAGTTAATGGTAGTATCAAAAACATCTATGTTTAGGATTTATCATATGATTCTATTGTCTATTCAATACTTTTCGAAACGATGATATGGGCATATTACTATTCCTCATAAGGTACAGACTATATTTAATTCATTACCAACCAGAAATATCACCAACTCATGGCGTCGTATAAAATTAATTGAAAATTGTGTCAGAGTTGCGATAAATTTCTTTGTTTTCATAAAGTTATGTTTATTTACAATTTGAGAGCCTTACCAACTTATGTAACTGCCTGTTTATTGTTTCAAATTTATAATTCAATTTTCATTTAGAAATAGATTTTTTAAATGGGTATATAGTTAAAAAAAAAGGCAAATAACTGAGTATCCATGAGGAAAACCTTTGATTATAGAAGTATTGTACTCTTTCACAAAAGAACCCCCATAGAGTATTCAAACTTTAAAAAATCAATGAACTATGTTCGAATATCGACCAATGGGCGCCCACTAGTTGACAGAATTGTCTACTTAATGTTTTGCAGTTTACGAGTGCTTGTCATTGTCGAAAATATTGTTATGAAATTTGTGTCTCTCGCGAATGATTATCGAAGCGGACAATTTTAACGAAGCCTCTCAATGATTCAATTTCAACTTACACTCAGTGAAATCATTCAAATATCTTCATTGTTTACCTGAAACAGAACAATTGGTACATTTATTTACGTAAATAATTAAATCTATACTAATCTATACTAATATTATAATCTCAGGCACTACTGGTCCGATTTGAAAAAAATCTTTCAATGTTATATAGCTCATTTATCGAAAATAGTTATAAGGTATATTTCATCACGCTAAGACCTATAGGAGCGAAACACCAATGAAAAATGTTTAAAAATCGAGGTTTTCGTCTTAAGAGCTTCCGCTGCATGTTAGCGTTAGCCCAAAGTAATTATTCCACGAGAACGAACTCGCGGCAGAGGCTAGTATCCATTACGTTTATAAACTTTATCATCTTAAATCGTTCCTTCCTTCGATAAGTCGAAATACTCATTATAATCAATGTATTTTTGTACATATTTTTTCTCAATAAGTCGCAAAAATATACTTGACCTTTATATCCCTAACATATTAATATTTCATTCGACTACTTGTATAACTCGATGATTTGAAATTAATAACCTCTGTAACTCGAAGAAAACATAAGTAAGGGACCAAATTTCAGAATATTGTCGACAATATGAACAATTGTAAGTAATTGTTAAGAATTCTTATGCTTTTTATTTCTTACCTTAAATCTGTAGCTTAAAATTATAGGTATATATAGATCTAAAAACCACTTTGCCACCAAAAATCGGGCACTTACCTACAAAAAGTTTTCAGATAAAACCCTTTATAACTGGAGCCCTTAACTCTCTCTGAATACCCTTAAGTTCGAGTTACTAAGGTTATATAGTATATGAAAATGAAGACAAAATGGCTACATAACTTCTTGTGATATTAAAAATAGTATGACTTTCAAATATTTGCTCATTAACTATCTTTAAATTGTAAGTTTTTCATCAAAGACATCTTATATCTGCCGAATTGTAAACATCTGGAATCGTCTCCCGGCCACCATGTACTCTCTTTCCTATAATATTTAGTCCTTCAAACGAGGTATGAAGAGGTACTTCTGCAGGCCAACATGACGGCAAAAACTACCAATGAAAATTATCAACAATAATCGCCATTGTTTTAGGACTAAGCCATACTTTTCATCAGGTTGTAATTTTCAGTAACATATTTTTTTTTTCCATAGGAGGCACACGGACAGCTGGGTTACCTGATGTTAAGTGACAACCACCGTCACCGTTGCCATTCTGTGTTTGGGGGAGGGAAGGAGGGCGAGGGGACAGGGGAAGGGGGTAGGTCTCCGGCGTTTTCACTGACCGAACGAAACGCATCAATGCAAGCACTGTTACTTCACGTCGGTGTTCTGTGAAATCTATTGAGATAGTCTTATACATATAAGAATATAAATGAACCGTATCTGTACTTTTAGATTTTTGTAAAAAAATTGTTATAGGTCTCTGGGAATAAGTAATAAAATACATTTCAATCATTTTTAGAAATGTCTGTACGTTTGTCTGTTTGTTTGTACGAATACGTATCAGTCCTAAAGTACTGCGTTCATGATAAAATCTTTTCAATGAAATCATAAAATATAGTCTGGAGTAATATTTACTCTTTGTTTCATTAAAATCTGTTCGGTCAATCAAAAGTAATTGTAATTTTAATGACGACGCGACTTAAGCACGAGAGAAAAGTAGAAAAGTAAATGGTCTCAATACATTTAGATGAAGTCATTAGTCACTGTATATCAGGTTCCACGCGAACAAAGTCACGGGTACAGCTAGTATATAATAAAATCCCAGCACGTTTTGGAATCTCGTCACTTTTCGAGGCTCAATAGTCACTGAGTAAAAGTTGAGATTACGTTTAAGCAATAACGTATAATCGTATATAAAAGATAAATCAGCCTATTTTAGTTAATAAAATGATAATATTATAATTAATCAGCTTATTTCGCTTACGATAAGAATCCGGTCATGCGAGAATTAATTTCCGAGCAGAAATGGTTTGTTGATTGCTCGCCCGTTTTACATTTCCAGCGTTTTCAACATTCAGCAATTTTATTCTTATCATTATAAATCCTTGAATTTATTATTTCTGTTGACGACTGTCAGTTAAAATGGCTGTTTTGTGGTGAACGAATTGTTTTACGAACAAAGAGAGAATACAAATTAATGAAAACGTTATTTACAAATATTTTAATGTATAATATTGTAACTAAAAATATCAAAGTTAAGAAAACTTTCGTCTTATACCTTTAAACAAGCAATTCTTGTATATTTTTGTATTCGTATATATGTAGGATCTCGGAAACGGCCTCATCTATTTCCGTGAAACTTAGTATGTAATTAGTTTCGGGGACGATAAATCAATTTAGCTAGATTTTATTCATAGAAAACTTTTTTAACTGAATTTAGAGACAATGAAAAATATAACTAGAATATAAAGGTAAATTTCGCAGCCGCTGTCAAAACAAAAACAGCTAAGATGGAAATCGGTTGCTTCAAAAACCCATGTAACTCTAGTTCGTATCCAAGTGACCCGAGTGACCAAAAACTCCTACATAATAAGTTACACGGAAGTCATTGTCGCCGTTTTTGTGTCCTTTTTTTTCCAAATGAAAACGCTGTGGACCTGAAAAGGTGTTTACAGCTTCACCGAACTATTGAGGCGAGCGCTGAAGGCACTTAGCCGATTTGGGATGGTTGGGCGACTAACTCAAGGGTGCACGGCATTTTGTGCAAAAATTGCGACTTATCTGAGATAACCTAAGCTAAGCTATCTAGATATACGTATATGAGTTATTGAAACATGCATGACTTAACAATTCCTATATGTATTTTGCGTCGGAAAAAAACCCTCTAGACTATTGTAAATAGCATAAGATAGGATAGGGAAAAGTAAGCGTAGAACTCTTTCTCGTTTATTTCTCTGAAAAAGAAAAACAGCGAGTAAGCATATAGGCGTGCAAGTGTGTATAGGTGATGTTGTAGCAGCGATGTAAGGTTTTGTGTTACTGTATCGCGTAGCAGCGTACTCAAGGGCACCACGCCGAGGCAACGGACCTAAGCTTGAGCCGCTGCCGAGGGGGGCCTAATCTGGTGTGCGGGAGCGAAATTTAGCCTCAAACCACTGTGGCGTGATCTGTGGTTACGCAGGCGTGGGCGTGAACACGCTTTGTTTAGAGAGACAGGCTGGTACTGATCGTTCGCTGACGTAATTGAATCAGGAGGGTCGGTAAAAAATGTGTCGCGGTCGTCTTCTATACTGCGCAGCGTTGGATACGAGTTCATAGTTCACGGCGGATACCACGAGATCTTGAATATATAACTATATAGGTATATACAAGATTTGTTCGTTTAAAGATATTCGATAGTACATTATTTTCACAATCTTCAGTGTTTTTGTTTCGCAATATTACTTTTTGCATTTAATAGCATCATGATGATATTTCTAGAATATTTTTGGTGGTATTTAGCGAGCGTTGTAGTGGTTTTTGGTAATGTTAATGGTTCTCCTTCTATTTTAAAGTAAACGGTTATTAATTCTATTAAAACCTCATTTCAACCATTAACGAAAGGCAATTTAGAGAATACCTAAACATAGCCATGATTTAATTCTTCCTTTCTACGTTAGCGACACGCACGTGAGTTCCTCTTTGTTGGATATCATCGAATCATAAAATCAACTTTATAAAATGTCTTCTGGTGACTTCACTGTTTCAATAATATGATAGCGCTTTTATTAAAACTTTCCGGATAGTTTTTGTGATATTTTGAAATTTTACTCCATATACATTATATATATTGTGCATGTTAACCAAACCATACCATACTCATAATACCGAATAAAACTAGATTATAAATAGCAAAATAGAAGCCACTAACAAGATATGTATTTATTACAAAACATGTATATATATATATATATATATATATATATATATATATATATATATAT
>JACEII010000016.1:6076786-6138026 GCA_014332785.1 Antheraea mylitta
TATATATATATATATATATATATATATATATATATATATATATATATGTATTTTAACTATTAAAAATAGTAAGTTGGATAAAAGAATATAACTATTACAACCGTGAGACTCTTTTACTTAACATAAAGCAAGCATCAAGTTAGTAAAATAATCAAAACTAGCATGATAGGATTAGGATGATAACGTAGTCATGAACTGCGATTTACTCACAGCGAGATTCAACAAGTAGCACACATCTAACATCATTTTAATACTGATTTTATAATGTTATACACGCACAGGCTCATTATTTTTTACATGCATTCTTCTGTTTACATACACACTAAAAATATCCATATGAAAACATGTATATCAGTACTTGATTTACTGTATATAAAGCTTGTAATACATATAATTGTTTATGGTCACTTATATGCTGTGGTATGTAAATTGTAAGATGTTCATAATATTTGTAACTGTCTTCTGCAACACTGTATACACAAACGTAGGAGGCAGGTACCTCTTTATTTATAGAAATGTAACAAAATACCTAATAAAGATTATTATTATTAATATTAATTAACAATTCGTAAGCTAAAATTCTGTGTAGTTCCATAGACAAATTAAAATCTTTTTTTTAAATTTAATTTAGGCCCTTAGAAGGCACTTATGAACGTCAAAACTACCGCCCAGTCTTCGAGAAGAACCGAAAATAACTCGATTTGTTTTATCTTAGCATTATATATGATATAGTAGAATATATTTACATAGCTATATCTGCGAATCACTTAGTAACAGGCGAACAAGTAATTAAGATTAATTTACGACAAAAAAAATATAATTATTTTGTATAACATTCACATACGACTTTGGAAGTCATACTCTAGGTATCTGGAATATATATTTTTACGAGTGAACGTCTCATTTAGAGCAACATTATACGATTTAATATTTCATCACATGAAATGTCAAGACCGTTGCATTCGTTGCGACAGTCACTTGATGATCGATACGATAAATAAGATTATCACTATATAATAAAACGATTAGCGTAATTAATATCAGAGTTTATATTGACTTTTGTCTTAGCTTTATGTACATAATTATTGAAGTGTGAAGTAATAGTGTTAGCATTGTTGCGTTTCGTTCGCTTAGTAACAGCGTCGGAGGCCCACCTCCTTTTCCTCTTTCCTCTCCCCTCACCATTTCTCTCTTTGCCCCATTCCCCCAAAGCACAAGCTGGCAAAGCAATTGCGTATCCCCTGGTGTTGCCATTGTCTATGGACGGCGGTAATCACTTAACATCAGGTGACCCGTTTGTTCGTTTGCCTCCTATGATATAAAAAAAACGTTTTATACAAAAATGACTTCATGCCATAATTTAACTTTAATTACTTTCTGTTTGATGATTAATATTGCCGAAATGCTGTAATCCAAAGTATTAAACCTTGTTAGATCAGTTCCGATATCTTTTTTTACTATTTTTTTATTTAGAAATCTGATAGCGTTTTAAGCAGAGACACATCGTTAGTAATGCTTATTTTAATAACTATTATAGAAAACGAATCATCTGGCCTTATTTATATAACTACACAGTCACCATTTTCATCATATTTATTAGTTCCAACATTAAACGAAACTGTTGATCTGCAAGATGAAGAATAAATAATCTTATTTATACCGGTTAATCGTTAAAAATAATATACAGTAGAACCTCGATAAGTTAAAATCAAACGGAGACACAACATATTTTAAGTTATAGTTTTGAAATTATCAAGGGTTTATGTTACACTCGCACTTTCGTCGCACACTTGATGACAATTAAAGGCCAAATCATACCGTTTCTAGAAATAAACGCATCATCATTATCAAGTAAGAAACACACTGCAGGGCCATAGGCCTCTTCCCAAAGGAAGGTATGGCATAATCACCACACCAGCTCACGACGTATTGGCGATTTCAAACTCTGAGAAATCCACAGTTCTATATTTTTCCCACATACAGAACTACTACAAGAACATTTCTCAGGTTCAAGTTTCCTCACGATGTTTATCTTCGCCGTCAGTCAACAGTGTTACCAATTTAAATGAGTAAATGTACGGGAATTCCGAAAAATTCGTTGTTACATGCCGGGGTTCGAACCTGCGGACATCGAAATAATATTCCACCGGTCAAATCACTAGGCCACCACAATATTCAACGCATGCAAAATAAATTTCAAGAAACTTTTAGTTTTGTACATTCATTGGAAACGACTTATTGACAGACAGTTTAAGTTACAGAGCTCATAGAGATATGTCTTTAATTTAGGATGTGCATTTTAAGTAATAGAAATTTTACTGAGAGGAAAAAGAACATATTTTTTTTTAAATTCTAGAGATTTTCCCTTATCGAGGTTTGACTTATCGAGGTTCTACTGTAATACCTTTATTTACCAATGCATGGTGGTAGGAATTTTTCTAAGCCTAACTGACTAGCACTTAACAAGTAGAAATTTTGTCACCAAGATGCTGTAAGAGTGTTCCGGCAGCTGGTCTTATGAGCCAGTTTCTCTTAAGGTTCAACTTTTTTGCTATCTTAAATCAATCGTCTTTAACATTAGGTGTGACTATGGACAAACACAAAAACTTATAATGTAAATAAAAAAGAGTAAAATAACATAAAGAACCCACAAATTTGTTTGTATTTACAATATTTAGAAATCACTGAAAAGAAAATAGTAAAGGGTTGATGTTTTTTGGCCCCTTATTTGAAGTAAAATTGGCGTATTCCAATAAAGTTACACGCAAGCTCATAAATAACATCCAATATAAAAATATTGCAATGGTAACAGACATCGAAAAGGGGATAAGTCCATTACTGAACATCTGTTACTAACAGCGGACTACGCGAGTGGGATCGATAGGAATTCGATAAAATTAAAGATTCAGGAAGCGTGCCCCGAGAAGGCTTCAATTTTACGGTGAAAGTTATAAGAGTTTCTACAAGTAATTAAATAAATATAAAGATAATGTTACTTATTTACTTTGATTCTTACTTTAGAAGTTCAAGTTATAGATTTTTGTTTTCTTTTTATTACTTTTTAAGAGATACCGTGGGCTAAAATTGGTTTAATAATCTCTTGCAAACATTTCAGAGAGATTGGTTGTCATGTGAAGTTTATTATAGCTGCTTGGCAACAAATTGACTATCTGAGAATTGTTGTTCCTAACTAAGGTTTTAGAAAAATCCCTAATACGACGTTATAGTAATTATAAAATAAAGAATGAGTTACAAAATATAATTTAAATTGTGTTCAAAACTAGTCTCTGCCTGCGATTTCGTCCGCGTGGTAAGTAACTTTGGACTAACGCTAAGACGCAACGAAAGCTCTCAAGAGGAAAAAAACGATTTTCAAACATTTTTCATTAGTGCTCCGCTCCTATTAATCTTAGCGTAATGACATATAAATTAAAGTACCTGGGCCACCGAGCCTAGCTCGGTTCTTTAAAAAACATTTTTAAATTACAATAATTTGTTAGGTTTGCCTTATAATAATAACAGTATTGTACAAAATTAAAAAATATATCTTTGCTGTCACTCGGATTCGAACTGGGTTACACGGATTTTCGAAGCAAACCGATTTCCATCTGAGCTATTTTTGTTTTGACAGTGGTGGCAAAATTTACCTTTATATTCTAGCTATATTTTTTCATTACCTGAATACTCAGTTAAGAAAAGTTTTCTATGAATAAAATCTAGCTAGATCGATTTATCGTCCCCGAAACTACATACATACTAAGTTTCACGGAAATAGATGACGCCGTTTCCGAGATCCTGAATATATAAAAATATACAAGAATTGGTCGTTTAAAGATATAAGATAAATGACAACTCGATCAAAGTTATTTTTTTTTTTACGAAAAAGTTTGTGACTTCTTCCCGATAACAAATCATATGGACGCATTCCCACTTACGATTAATATTTTTATTTACAAAGTAACTCGAGCAATGTTACTTTATATTTTATTTGTACCTAGCCCTAAAAACGCAGGGATGATGTTTTAGCAAAATGCGCCCGGTGGACTGATTTGTATTCAGAATAGGCAGAGTGCTCTTTATGTATATGCTTTGAGGATTCTTATTGCTGTTTTTCCTCTTTACAATGTTATTCATTCTCTGACTGCCTTTATACGGCAACTGCGTTTATCAAATATAAACCTTGTGGCAAAAATGTTATAAATGTATAAAGCGGAAGCTCTTAAGAGGAAAAAAACCCGATTTTTAAACTTTCTTCATTGATTCTCCATTCCTATTTATTCTAGCCTAATGATATATAACCTATAGCTTTCTCTGATAAATGAGCTATCTAACAGTGAAAGAATTTTAACAATCAGACCAATAGTTTCTGGCATTAGCGCTTTCAACTTACTAAAAAAATTAACCCTCCAGTTTATAATATTAGTATAGATATCTACTTTTCTCTTGTACTTAACTCCAGTCATCATTCAAATTTCAATAACGTTTGATAGAGTGGACCGCTTTTAATTATACAAAAAATAAGTTACTCCTGAGGATATGCTTTATGATTTTCTCTAGTGTAACGAGCGTATAACTAGTCTACTATCCAAAGAAATAGGACAGTAGGCTAGTAGGTTCCAACACTCCACGAGCGATAAGAATTCGCGTGAAAACAATGGGCTAAAACACACCCGTTTTAAAATAGCCATATATGTTGGCCAATCGCCGTAAACAATGCGCCAGCGTCATAATCCTTCGACCGACATAAGTATTATTAAGAATAAGTTAAAGCATTGTACCGCACCCTTCAGTTTGAAATAAATAGTCGCACGCAAAGGTTGTTTTCTCTTCCATACCCTCGAGATAAAAATAAAATTAAATTCATTTAAATATAAATTAGTGCTTAGAGATATAATCCCCATCTCTAATACATCTAAAAGGGTTTTATGGTGAACTAAGTACTTTAGAAGTGATGCGTGGTCAAACAAACAAATAGACAGACAGAGAATTCTAAAAATGATTGAAATGTATTCTATTACTTATTTCTACACACCTGCAACAATTCTTTTCACGAAAATCGAAAAAGTACAGACACGCTAGATTTATATTATTATTATATGTATAGATAAATTATGACATAATGTGTGGTACCGGTAAAGTAGAATAGTATCACTTCATATCTTCCCGTGGGTATCGTAAAAGGCGATTAAGGGAGTGTGAGATAGTACTGAACCCTTGTATTTTCTCAACGGCATACTGTACCATCTCTCTGAGTCCTTTTCTGATCGTAACGGTCCCCGTTCCATTGGGTCCAGAAGAACAAGAACGAGTATTTGCACCTGTGTTTTGCACGTACACTTCTGCACCTTAATATTAGGTTTTTACCTATGACATTGCCATTTTGTACGAAAAAATGTAAACGAATTCTTTTTATGTGTTTTTTATTTGTATTAATCGAAGTAATCACCCATGTAATCAATGCATCTTTGCCAATGCAGTGGCAGTTTATTGACGCCCTTCTTAAAGAAATCAGCTGGACGGGAAGCAACAAATTCTTCAACGACATTTTGTACTGCCTCTCGGGTATTAATTCTTTTTCCCGCCAAGGAGTTATCCAAATTCTAGAAAAAGTAGTAGTCTGTATGCGCAAGATCTGGTGAGTAGGGCGGATGTCAGATAACTACCAACTCCAGTTCTTGCAACTTGGAGACCGTCTGCTGTGCAGTATGAGGTCGCGCGTTGTCGTACAGGAGCAGCGGAGACGAGCGATTGACCAATGTTGGTTGGAGATGAACCAGCTTTTCCATCATTGTGTTCAGTTCTTCACAGTACACATCTGCAGTAATGCTCACCCCGTTTGGTAAGAAGCTGTGATGAATCACACCGGCGCTAGACCATCAAACAGTGACCTTCACTTTTCTAGGGATATGTTTTTGTTGAGGGCATTGTTTAGGTGCTGAACCAGGATCCAACCAACTTGCTGAGCACTTGTGGTTATCAAACAGAATCCATTTTTCATCGCAGGTAACAATGAAGTTCAAAATTCCTTCATTTGTGTGTCTGTTGAGCGGTGCAAGGCACGTCTCGACGCGTACGTCGCGCTGGCGATCATTAAGTTCGTAGGGCACCCATTTGTCAAGCTTTTTTACCTTGCCAATTTGACGCAAATGGACCAATATTGTTTTGACGCTAATGTCGAAAGCTGCTGCTAATTCTGCCGTAGATCGTGTAGCTTCCACCATCGCCTTTAATTCGTCATTGTCGACCAAAGTCTTCGGACGACCACGAGGTTAATTTTTCAGGTCAAAATTCTCAGAATGGAAGCGAGCAAACGAATAACAGGTGGTGCGTTGGTTTGTAGTGTCAGCTCCGTAAACGTCGTTGGTGTTGCGTGCCGCTTGTGCCGCGTTGCTGCCACTACAGTACTTATATTCCATAATTGCTCGAATTTTCAACGTATCCATGATGACAAAAAAGATTGAAATGAGATGAAAATGTAACACTAATCAATAAACAAATGACTACTTTGTACTACAAAAAGAATTCCATGTTTTTAAAGTAAAATTAATTTGAAATTTGAATTCTTAGCCAAAAAAAAATATTTCGATTTGAAATGGCCAGTACTGCATAACGGCAATTTCATAGGTAAAGACCTATTATATCCTGCGCATCTGACCGCTTCTACTACTGGACTCCGAGTAATTTAGGAGTCAAAGTAGCCGTCATAGCCAAAACCGGTCGGATCAATCATCATCATCATCATTAGATAGATTATTAATGCTAAAGTGTAGTTTAGATATAACAATAATTATGTGTATGTGAAAAAATACTAGTGTTATAGAACAAAATCTCATCGACCGCAGTATTCCAGTTCAATCAATTAATTTAACTCGTCCCAAATCAGTTTCTACTCAACTTTATTACGGAAGCGGTAACCAAATCCCCCATCTTTATCTTTCGAGAGACGTGCGCACCGCGCTATCCTCCTGTGTATATCCATCCAATGAACTATCCGATTCATGTGATTTTAGGTTAAATTAATTTCCGTACAGCGGTTTGTATCACACCGCATACACGAGAATCCATTAATGCCTTACAACAAACAAGATGTCGGTTAAACCGAACCGAAGTTTGCCGAACTTTACCGAATATGGCCGACCGATGGTGAAACTTTGATTACGCATAAAACTTAGATAATGTCGAATACGCATGGTAATAAAATCATCACGGTGACTCTATTTTATAATATCATATTTTGGAATTGGCCTTACCGACATAAAAAACGGCTAACGATCTTTTATACTACAAAAAAAAACGTTAAACACGTATTGAATACTTGCTTTAAAAAAGGTTGGATACTTGCGTATTAAAAGCACCGCGTTCTCCGACAGTTACGCGGCAAGCTCGTGTTATTCTTTTTCGCGAGACTAACCTTTTTTTTTTTTCCTTTTTTTTCGGTGTACGTCTTCCGCTATGGTTGGGTCGACACGAGATGTCTATAGACTTCATCGTGCCGCCCCAGCGGTGTGGCCCAGCAGCGAAAGCGCCCCCACCGGGCCTCGTCATGTAAGGAGACAGCCGGGTACACACCGGCCGTCTCCTTCGTCCACCTAACCTGTGCAACGGAAAGATGGGCCCCCGACCCACCTTCCCTAGGTCCGGCTACGATGGCGGGAGGAGTTGATCAAACTGCCGCCTCCTCCTGCCTGTCCTCAGTTGGCGGAGAGGCCCACTTAGAGGATCGTCCTCGCGGGCCCTCTCCAACGCCTCTTTCTGTGAGACAACTTCCTCGCAGAAGGAGGCCATTGCGTTCCACACTTCCTCGCTGCCGCGCATTGCCGCAACCACTCTCGACAGAGAGAGGTTCAATCCTACCGCCGCAGCCAGAATGCGGCGCTGCTCCTCCCACGCAGTACACTCAGATAGTGTGTGATAAGCGGTGTCCAGATCAACGCCGCACCCATGGCATACGGCGGTCGGCTCCCTGCGCGCTATTCGGAGCAGGTACCAACCGAAGCACCCGTGCCCGGTCAGTATCTGCACCAGACGGAACGTCAGGGAGCCCCATCGTCTGTTGCACCAATCCAGCAGGACCGGACAGACGGCGTCGATTGTACTGCGCTTCCGCCAGGTCCTGTCTCCACTTCTCCATCATGTTACACCTCTCTGTTTTCCTCCTTTCCTCTATTTCTCTGAGAGCCGAAGGCTCCCCTGCTCGCGAGACTAACCTAACCTAACCAAAGCGAGACAAAAGAGCAAGATGTCGAACGTTCGGCAAGCGCGGTGCATTTTTATAAGGTACCCAAATTTTTATAAAAACAGTATTCAATACGTATTCAACTTTTTTGTAATAACACCGAATCTGTTTAATTCACCTCTCGTATGCATACACAGTGTATTGCTTGCTTCACTTCATAGGTCGTTAAACGCTGGCGTTTATAAAAATTGTAGTTTCTTAAAACTTCAAATTAAAAAATGCTAAGGCATTTTTTACATAAGAATCAAATGTCTAGTAATTAAAACTAAATAAACTTAATTGAAATTTATTCATTAGTTTTTAAATGTTGCCTGCACAATGACAGATCTTATTATCAGATACATCACGGTCACTTTGTTAGACTCGGATAAAAACAACTTATCATGCAATCCTTCTAATTTTAAGATCATCTACGCATATAACTTGATTTCTAACAAATAAATTGCACCCTACAATATTCTAGTGCTTGCCTGTGTTAACTACAGCATAAAGTTTAATATCCTTTGTCACTAAGCATCCATTACTTTCACCAGATGCATTTAAACAATGATTTCATTTCTAGATTTAGTGTACCATAAAGCATGTTAGGTTAGATCGTCGCCGGATTGAAGGAAACTAGGATTGTGCCCGATTTTCTTTTAGTGTTCGGGTAAAAGAATGAGGTCATATAACATTTCGTATAAATAAATATTTGAAAAATTACTTATGAACTGTTGAAAAAATGCTAAGTGCCCAGTGAAGCTGTGCCCTTGCCAAGCCAATAGTGTAGTCAGTACAAAAAAATAAGCTAAGTGCCCCATTTTTTAAATTAAAGAGAATTCCAAATAAAAGTGTTTCAAAGGCTAACATCATATTAACTCTACGAGAAACCTTTTAACGCGTAAAAAGCGAGCGAATCCATCCACTTCACGAGCTAAAGTACTAAAAATGTAAAAAGGCTCGCTTCACGAAAACCTTTCATTAAATGTTGGTGCTGCACATTGGCGGCGCATAAAGAAATTTCGCTTCTACGGTTGCTTGCACCTTGTTGAAATATTGAAGAAGCGCTTTAGCAGTTGGTTGAGCTCCACTGATAGCGGGAATATGTAATTTATCCTTTATCAACATTTACATTGAGAATTAAATTCTGCTCGAAATTTCGTCCGTGTGAAATAGTTACTCTGGGCTAACGTTAATTTGTAGCGAAAGCTGCCAAAAGAAAAAAAACAACACCGAATTGGAAACATTCTTCATTAGTGTTTCGTTCGTATTGGCCTTACCGTGATGATACAGCCTGTAACCTGTAGCCTGTAACTTTCCTCGATAAATGAGCTCTCTAATATTAAAATATTTTTTTAATCGAACCTGTTTAACCTTAGATTAAGGCGATCAACCAAACAAACAAATTCTCTAGCCTTATAATATTAGTATAGATACAGTTTCTTTCAGACTCAAAGATGTCAAAACTACTGAACCTATCGACATAGGACCATAATAATTCCCTATTTAATTGAGAATTTTTCGTAGATGGTTTTAGATTACCAGGTTTTTAAAATCCATAGACCCTTTGCCATTTTTTATAAATTAAAAGTATTTGGTTTTAGAATGTATTCATAGCGAAATGGGCGGGTATTGGCTAATACAAAATAAAGTATGTGAACCCATAAATGTAATTTCTTGAATTAAAAAAAGTATCCACAGTTCATTGAAGTAATTTTAATTTTATCTACAGCAAATATAAGTATATCAGGGTTGAAAAAGAAATTGTTATTTTTGGTACAACTATGACTTTACAATTATCAACTCAATACTTCCGGTAGATATTAAGAAATCATTTTAGAAGGACAGAACATCCTAACTATTCCAATCCTAACTCCCCCAATATATTTTAAATGCGAATGTGTGTCTGTTTGTTTATATGTTTGACTATAACACTTTCGCAGTTGTATAACGTAACCGACCATAATATTTTGAATACACATTATTAAGTGCACAGAAAAGGAGATTGAATACCTTTCATTTCGGAAAAAATATAACTCCCGAGAGATTGTGTAAATCTACACTAACATGGAAATACCCTAAACCAAATTTAGCATATAACATCAAGCCAAATTTAGCATATAAGATAGACAACCGATGAAACAAATATATTTTCTTCTAAATTTGTCTGAAACAAATATATGTTCACATTCTTGTCATGATTTCATGGAACGTGCATTTCTGCTCTGTTTACATTATATTCTAAAGTGTATTATAAAATTGGTTTAAGTATGTAATACTGTAATTAAAAACAAAATGTAAGCTGTCAGTCAGGCCCCACCCTTTTAAGTCGTTACGGGCAAAGGGTATGTTTCAAATTGACGGAGCTGCGAAGCTTATTGCGCTGATGGCTGAGTTACGTCACCTCAGTTCTATCTCATTAATTAATATTTATTTATTCACTACGACAAATCCTGTAGACTACTTTTTCAGATAACGTTTGTTAATTATGTACTGTGATGGTACTAAATTCTATATATATTTAATACCAAGCTTTTTTAAAATACTTTCAATGTTTTAACGTTTGATCTCCGTCTCACCTTAAGGTCAGGCTCAAGCTACAACCTATTTCAGCATGAATGGGTCGGTTCACCCGGTGTAATACCGCCCCTCTCACAGAAACACCGACGTGAAATAATAGTGCTCGCATTCTTGCGTTTCATTCGGTCAGTGACAGCATCGGAGGCCCACTTCCCCCTCCCTCTCGCTTTCCCTTTCCCCCATCACAACGAACACAGGCTGGCAACGCACTTGCGTCTCTTCTGGTCTTGCTGTGTCTATGGGCGGTGGCGATCACTTAACATCAGGTGACCCACCTGTTCATTTGCCACCTATGGTATAAAAAAAGAAAATTCGCTAAGAAACAGAAGAGGTGTAACAATGTTATTAATTATTTTCCCTCTATTTATATATAGAAATATATTTGTAATTAATTACTTTAGCTGATTACATCTAATAAAAAACTACACGTCATTAATTCTCACTTTCATTGGGCTAACAAAATACACTGCTAATTCCACCGTCGACAACAATATACATGCGCTGGGAACAAACGATGCCTGAACTTGCGCCATTATGCATTAATAATGCAAGTTTCTACTCACAGCGCGGCAAGTTGCACCTCGTTTGCCATGTAATTACAAACGCGGTTCAAAATAATTTCCACGATGGCTTACTCTAATTCAACCTATACCAGACTATGGAATAATACACATGTATTATCAAATAAATCTGTTATCTTCTATACATATAACTAGCCTCTGCGTGGAATATATAAGTTGGGCTAACGCTAACACGCAGCGGAAGCTTTCAATAGGAAAATACCCCCGATATTTAAACATTCTACATTGGTGCTCCGCTCCTACTGGTCTTAGCGTGATGATATATCCTATAACCATCCTCGATAAATGAGCTATATAACATTAAAATAATTTTTCAAATCGGACCAGTAGTTCCTGAGATTACCCCCTACAACGTCACAGACTCACATAATTTACCTCTTTATAATATTAGTATAGATAACAATGTAAATCTGACATGTCTGTTCTTTTAATGTTGCAAGTGTCTACGAATCTATACTTCTTCTTTTTCTTATTTTGGATCCGCAGAGGCACTTGCCAGTGTCAATGTTTTCCTTCAATGGACGTTATAGTACAATAATATTACAAGCTTCGTCTGATTATTTTAATACTCTAACAAGATGGTGGATCTCTTGTTAGAACCTTCCAGGGAGTTTTTGTGGCATCTCAAAATTTCATGCTCCGTGGTATTATTTTCCATTCACTTCACTTATGCACAAAAATTTAACGATATTACGTAGCACACCACCAAATTTACAGAACATAGAGTCAGAGAAAACAAAATTATGAATAAAAAATAAATTCCACAACATGACAGACTAAAATCCCGCCAAAAACTCCGAATCTAAACTTCTGTACTAATATTATAAAGTGCTAAAGTTTGTGACGTTGTAGGGGGTAATCTCAGGAATTACTTGTCCTATTTGAAAAATTCTTTCAATGTCATATATCTCATTTATCAGGGATGGTTATAGGCTATATCTCATCACGCTAAGATCAATAAGAACGGAACACCAATGAAGAATGTTTAAAAAACTGGGTTTTTTCCTCTTAAGAGCTTCCGGTGCGTGTTAGCGTTAGCCCAAAGTGTCTATTCCACGCGAACGACGTTGCGGGCAGGGGCTGGTAAGTAATTAAATACATTTTAATTATTTTTTGAAATGTCTGCTTAGCTATCTTTCTGTGTGTCTGTATGAACACGTATCACTGCTAAAATTCTACGTTCATGATAAAACTTCTTCAAGAAAATCATAAAGCATTTATATTTGAGTAACGTATAGTCTTTGTTTCATTAAAATCAGTTAGGGCTGTCAAAAGTAATTGTACTTTTAATGACGACGCGACTTAATTTCGAGAGAAAAGTAGATAAGTAAATGGAATTAATACATTCAGACGAATTTATTAATCGCTCTTTTCCATGTAAGGTTTCACGCGGACGAATTTGCGGGTACAGCTAACCCTTATTAAATTATTTTGTTACGTAATTTGTGGGTAATAAAATACAGTTTGAAGCAAAACAATATATTCACATGCAAACACAAAAGTATAAAAAAGTGGCTATTACAGGTGAACTCAGTTGTAGCCGTAATTTTTAGGTGGTAGACCCACGGTGAAGCAGTAGGTGATTACAGCATGAATGGGTCTGCTCGGTCGGGGTAGTACCACCGGCCCACAAAAACACCGACGTGAAGTAACAGTGCTTGCATTATTGCGTTTCATTCGATCACTGAGAGCGCCGGAGGCCCTACCTCTTTTCCTTTTTCTTTTTCTTCCCCTCCCCCCTCACCAATATACATGCTGGCAACGCACTTGGGACTTCCCTGGTGTCGCTAGTGTCTATGGACGGTGGTGATCACTTATCATCAGGTGACCCATATGTTTGTTTGTCATCTTTAATATAAAAAAGCTAGACGGGCTTCGTATCCAATAAAACTGAGGGGTCGAAATTTCCTGAATAGAAAGACAAGAGTTGAAATCAAAATTATTAAGAAACACTGATAGGTTCAAATTCGATTTGTGGTCCGTATTAGAAGATTTAGAAATAAGTAAATTTGCATAATTATATAGACACTTTTTGCTCCGTAGCCCTTTTGTACAATCACTGCAATAGAATGTTTTTTTTTTTAAATAAAAATAACAAAATTCAAGGAGGTTTTTAACACAAACCAATAAAATTTAAAGATGGTAGTTGTGAAGCATGTTATTTATTTGTGTGCTGTGTGATGTGCATGTTGTTAGTTTTAATATGTGCGTGTTCTGAGATTTCACATCTCATCATCTCACATTAGTCTTTATATTTAGCATTTAAATATAATTTTAACTGATTTTAATCGGCAATGTCGCCTAAGTAAGCTAAACCCTAGGGAATCTTGGATTTTAAATACAGCTACCGGAATACACGTAATTTGGAGGCAAACTTTCAAATAAAAAGTCTATGATGATGGTATGGTCTTATTAGGATCCAAATTGTCACCACTTTACATATGTTTGTTTTTGTAAGTAATTAAATAAAATTCCAGATATATATTTTTTTTTTTTTAATGTTCGGAAAAAGTTAATTTTCTTGTACTTGTTGGAACGTACAAGCTTACGTAAACACTTCCTGGGGCTATTCCAATATTATATATATGCTGAAGGTCTGGTGTCCTGTTATTGACACATTAACAAGTAATCTGCATAATGAAGTACACATACAGATTGCTAATATCCGCCTATTGACAGTTCCCGCGGTATTTCAATGAGACGTAATTTGACGCGTTATGTATCGATCGTTCGGGACTAAAATAGCTTATTTGCTTTTTGTATAACATGTTTATATAATCATATTAATTACCCGATTAATTTGTCATTTGCACTTTACAAGATACCATTAAAGAAATCAAGTCATTTTAATGAATAGTTACATATGACAGGAATGTGGTAGGCTTGATTGATGTTAGTTGTTATATAAGGAATTACTTAAAATTATTTTTGCTCAATATATACTTAAGTAAAAGTTTTGTCAAAAAAAAAATTGCGAGTTAAATAATAACTGCGACCCAAATAAAAAAGAAATAAACTTGCACTTAAAGGCAGTCTGAGGAATTTGTAATATATAAGAAAAATGTAGCCACAATTTTGAATTTAATAATAATAACCTTTAAACGAGCAATTCTTGTATATTTTTATATTGTTAATGTTCAGGGTCTCGAAATCGGCGTCAGCGATTTTCATGAATCTTACTATGTAGGTGGTTTTTGGGACGATAAATTGATCTAGCTAAATTTCATTCATCGAAAAAATTTTTCAACTAGTTTTCAGGCAATGAAAAAATATAGCTAGAATATAAAGTTACATTTCACCATCGCTGTCAAAATAAAAATAGCTCAGATGGAAGTCGACTGCTTCGAAAATCCGCCTAACCACAGTTCGAATCCCAGTAACAACAAAAGAGATATCTTATTTAATATTTTTTGTTTTTGATAGAAAAAATGATAATTTTGCGAGGCAAACCTAACTGTTCATATTCATTTAAAAATGTTTTTTAAAGAATCGAACTAGGCTCGGTCGTCCAGGTTCTATTATATTATAAATCTAATAATACTTACAACTATTTTTAGACGATAACATATAACGGCAGATAAATTTATTCCACGTTTAATTCAATGTAGTTATCATTCACTGAACTACGTACGTACAAAACGATACAAAGCACTTTAGACATTACGGTTCAGAACACAATGTTGTTCGGTTCCCTTAGGGTTGTTGAGAACTAAGACGCAAGTAGCTTGACATGAACAAAATTACGTTTATGTTGTATCAGCGAGTTGTAGAACGTATGGATACACAGAAAGTATTTCGTTATTACACTACGATGCATTCTGTTTATTTAGAGCTAGAATTTATTTACTTACATTGTGAAGACTTACTTCTTCCTTTACTTACATTAAGATGATAATTATATGGAAATTTATTGTTATACTAGTTGACCTGTGCCCTTCGTTGGGCGGTGAACATTTACTTGTGATGAAATTATGAATGTGATTCGGTTAGTGCTAAGTGCTATGTATTTTGATAAAAATCCATAATTGTTGTTAATAATATGACTAATTGACATCACTTAACATTTTTTTTAATACATAAACTAGTTTTTGTGGCTAATATAGACGTAGACATATGCTGTCGCTGACATTTTTGTAGGCATTATTAAGTTGTACAACTTTTCTCTAGAACTCAATCATATATATCTATCTATACGCAGCGTTCTTCAGAACGGTTTTCGTTCAACCGTTTTTTCTCCGACTTACTTTACAAATTCGACTACCACAAAAAAGTCTTGTCATTTTTCGGGTTAATATATAGCATATGACACTTACAAATAACGTGGCTTTCTATCGATGAAAGAAATTTCAAAATCGGCTAAGTAAAGTCTGAGATTATCCCCTACAACGTCATAAACTCATAAAATTTACCTCTTTGTAATATTAGTATAGATGAGAATAATTTTTATATTTTTTGTGCAACTAATCTAAAAGTATTAGATAAAGCAAAACATCTGTAAGTTGAATTTAAAAGTAGATATAAGAAAAAATCCCGTTTTAAAGGACTCATAAAGGTTTGTTCTGCATATACGTTTGTATCTTTTAAAAGATTATTTTTCCGCGGTACTCTATCTTTTCTAAATAAAAATTACTCCTATTTTTGAGTTACTGCTATTCATAATGTCAACTGTCTGCCAGTGAAAACCCGTCAAAATCGGCCCAGACATTTCGGAGGCTACATCGATCAAACAGACAAAAATAGTAAAATTGGTGTTTTGTTATAAGTACCGCATACACAATTATATCTATTTAAAACTGTTATTTTGACATTAAAAACATATACTATATTGCTATTTATCTGTATAAAGTTCTCAAGAAGTATTGGAAAATACTTGCTTTTGAGTTGTATGGTGTTTTGACAGCCCTAGTTAATACCATAAATGATCAGTCATAGGCCGTTACAACGATATACCATTAACTAATGCGCGTGGAAAGATTATGTATATTATGTTATATGTATATGTGAACGATAAGATGTGTTAAGGAAGCCATAACAAACACGATTACAATATACTAGCTCTTATTTATGTAATATTTTATGGATTACTGGCTACTTCCCGCAACTTCGTTCGTGTGGAATAGTTACTTTATCCTAACGCTAATACGCAGCAAAAGTTCTCAGAACAAAAAAAAAAACCATTTTCAAACATTGTTCATTGGTGCTCCGCTCCTATTGTTCCTAGCGTGATGATATGTAACGTATAGCCTTCTTTGATAAATGAGGTTCCTGAGATTTGTGCATTCAAGCTACTAAGCAAACAAGCCCTCCAGCTTTATAATATTAGAATACATTACTACTTTTCTCTCGTACTTAACTCCAATCGTCATTCAAATTACAATAACTTTTGATAGAGTGGACTGATTTTAATGAAACAAAAAATTAGTTACTCCAGAGGATTATACACTATAATTTTTCTGCTGAGGTTTTATTGTGAACTCAGTTTTTTTTTCGAACCCTAATAAATTGTATCTCATAATCATTTGGAAGAATATAGCTATTTAAATTTTAGAATCGAGTTAGTAGGTACCTTCAAAGATTACAGCCAATAAATTTACAAACACTACGTCTTTGTAATAATAGTACAGGTATATACAAACAAATTTTACATTGTTTATTTTGTTAGTAACTTATCTTCAAATTACCGCATACCGATAGATCTCAGTAATACTATTACATCACAAATCAAAAGCCAATGTTTTCACGTTGAAACTTTGAGTGCTCCGACTTCTGAAGCAGGAAACTTATTACTGTTAGTGTGTTCATACTCGAGATATGCACACGGGGATACTTACCTGCGGTTCGGTGCATCCAACTTATACGAGCCCCGGAACAAGGTCTTAATTACTTGGACATGAGTTTTCGCTACTGTTTATTGAGAAGTCACAGGTTTTCAAGTTGAAAGCTATTGAGTTGAGTGCTTGAAAGTTGGGGAGATGGTGAACTTTCGTTTTAAAATATTTGCAGAGTTGGCTGCATTTTCTATGACTGCATTGTAACATTCTCACAGGAGTCTCTTTTTCTAAATCCCGCCATCTCGTCGATGATTTGTCGCCAAGTACAACAGGTGTCAAAAATCAAAATCATAAATATTTTATTCAGTGTACGTCATGAACGTCAAAACTATCACCGGTGTATTTTGTCAATTGCACTTTAGTGGCTCTAAATTCACCAGATTAGGCCCCCCTCGGAGGCGGTTCAATTACCTAGGTCCGTTCCCTCGGCGTGGAGCCCGTGAGTGCGCTGCTCAGGCGATATAGTGATACAAAATCTTACATCACTGCAACAACATTACACATATCACCCCCAAACACGTGCACGCATACACGCTTACACATGAAAGTGGAAGGTTTTTGTTTCTTTCCCTTATCGAACTGAAATGGTTTAGAAAATTATCCGATACAAAATATATATAAGAGTTGTTGAGGTATGTATGCTCGGTACATATATGTGTTCCAACAGCTCATATATGTATGAATAGTTAGCTTACATCAGCTCATATGTAGGTCGCGAATTGCACGTATCAGGCAACAGCCCAAGCCGAGGTATGCCGTGCACTCTTGAGCTAGTTGTCAAATAAAATCGGACGAGTGCCCTAAGCCCTAGTAGTCTGGTGAAGCTGTTAAGACCTTGCTAGGTCAATAGCGTAGTCGGTTCCAGAAAAAAAGGCTCTAAAGCTCTAGATTTAGCATGTTACTATCTTAGACTAACTTCTCAAGTAATATTTGGTGAGTTTTTGATAGTGGGATAAAGCCTAAAAAAATAATAAAGCATGTATTCAGATAAGCACAGACTTCTGTGATTAAAACCATTTTGTTTAACTATTTACATTGAGTAGAGTAATTTCTTACTGTTCAATTGTTCCAGTTTCAAGTGGAAAATTTATCGTCAAGAATTTATCTGTACACAGCTATACTTACCAGTAGTTGTATTAGATACTTAGCTCTCTTTCTAGACTTAGTGCATATCTTCTACAGCATATCGTTTGAGATGAAGTCAGATTATGCCCAGATAATTGCTTATTGTCAATAAATGTAAACAAGAATTTAGTTCTACCAATCCTAGCTGATTAATAAATTCAAACTAAAATACTAATATACTCAAGTTCAGTTGAAGATGCTACTCTTGAGAATAAATTATAACTTATTAGGGGTATTACTTAGCCTTTTGCAAACAAAATGTTTTGGCCCCAAAATTTAGT
Organism: Antheraea mylitta; assembly: GCA_014332785.1. NCBI lineage: Eukaryota > Metazoa > Arthropoda > Insecta > Lepidoptera > Saturniidae > Antheraea > Antheraea mylitta. Next base: position 6,095,400 of record JACEII010000016.1, read on the forward strand.
ACCGTAAGCTCTGCTGCCTTTTGATAGAAGTAGATTGTCCAAGGAGCTATGATTAATCTTTTTATCTTTATGTGATTTTTAAACAACTACGATACGTCTTGAAAATAAAATTAAAACTTTCAAACAATATATTTTTATCTATTATCTAAGTTTTTTTTTTTTTATATCAAAGGAGGCAAAAGAACAGGTGCTAAGCGATCACCGCCGTTCATAGACACTAGTGACATCAGGGAAGTCACAAGCGCATTGCCAGCCTGTATATTGAGGGAGGGGGAGGGGAAGGATAGGGAAAGGAGGAAAGTGGAAGGGAGGTGGGCCTCCGGCGTTCTCACTAACCGAACGAAACACAACAATGCAAGTACTGTCATTTCACGTCGGTTTTCTGTGAGAGGGGTAGTACTGCCCCGGACGAGCCGACCCATTCATGCTGAAACCAATAATAGCTGCAGCGTGGCTCTACCACCTACAAAGTTAATATTCGGTTCGGTGATTCAAGAAGTGTCTTTCCGGAAATAAAATATGCCACTTGTCCCGATCCTGCACATTTCCTTGCAAGTTCATTGATTTAACGCAGATATGCCTTGGTATTGTGGCGCTACAGATATCTCGACCGACGAACCTCTCGACAAATAGTGAGTTGTCTCAAGTATTCTCTTACGAACATTCGATTTTCCTCCATAGAAGTTCCAGAATTTATCGGAATGCTTTCTTTCCCGTCACTATCTGATGTTCTGTCTTCCTTTATAAGCCTATTGTTGTATATTAAGATGCTTTCTATCACTGTTTTATTGCTCTTAATCATCTTGTGATTTTGCTAAGATGATTTAGAGGAAGATTTATTTTATTTTTTTAACGCTTTGTATTACAGTCCGTCAAAGTCATATTATAGAAATTTCATAAGGATCTATCTCCACACAAACATATGTATTTTTGTTGTGCATAATTGTATTATTTGATATTTCCTGAGATATTCATTAGAATGATTTAAACAATTTTGATGTACATTAAATACCTCACGTAAATAAAATATTTAATTCTATAAGAATTAATACAATATTGTTCAAAATAGTGTCGCAAAAAAGACAGTGACTGTAATTAATCTTAATGAAATATATCATCTAGACTTTTTTGCAGTTACTTTAAAACGTATAATTTTGGAGCACGTTATTTGCATAAGGTCATCTCATAAGGTGTCGTCAGTGTGACCAATGTAAGGGCTAAAATGTCTTCAGAAAACATCGACTATTCTCAACTCAATGTATATAATATCTATATTATGCATATCAAACCATTCGAAAGAAATTACGATAGTGAAAACTGTATCGAAGTTCGTTCCATACTTCAGTAGAATTAAAGGTACTCAGAGATGACGCGAAAAAGATATTTTTATATTACTTATCTATTGTGAAATATATACAAGACTTATTGTTTTGGCATACAAATATAGGCCCGTGAATGTTATAGTAACGGAGTACCTAGACTGCATATTTCACATTTTTTATTATATACGCGGCAAACGAACAGCCGGGCGGGTCATCTGTTGTTAAGCGATCACCGCTGTCCATAGACACTAGCAACCCTAGAGGAGTCGCAAGTGCGTTGCCAGCCTGTATTTAGCGAATTGGAAAGAAAGGGAGAGGGGTTAGAGGAGACGGGAAGGGAGATGAGAGGGGAAACGCGGGGAGATGGGTCACCAGTGTTATCACTGACCACACGAACCGTAACGGTGCAAGGCACTGTTGTAGTCCGGTGAAGCTGTTAATACCTTAAGTCAATAGCGTAGTCAGTTCGAGAAAAAAAAAAGCAAGGCACAGTTACTTCACGTCGATTTTCTGTGAGACGTGGAACTATCACGGACGAGCCGACCCATTAATGCCGAAACCAATAATACCTTCAGCGTGGCTCTACCACCTTATATATATCAAATCTTATATATACACTTCTTCCTTTATGTTAATAAATTAACATTTATTAGCCATTGAATTCAAAAGGCGAATAAAAGTAGGTACCCTATATGTTTTAGATACGTGCTTACAGTAGATTGAACGCGAATCCTCAAATAAATTGTTTATAAAGGAATACCTTTTTGTGTTGTATCAGTGTAGGAACTAATGTACTTGCATTATTCAATACACCTTTGCGTTTATAATATATGAAAGCTTCGTTGGCTATGATATATTACGTCATATTTATTTATATTTTATCTTTTTTTTGTAAATGCTCATTTGAGACAAAACAATTTATCTGACAATGGATGATTGTTATAATCACGAAATTTGATAATTTAATTTTCATTTTGTCTGATTACTTTTGGTCATGTCTAGAATGTAAGATTATTTCAAAGGTTTTTATTAATCTATACTAATATTATAAAGCTGGAGGGTTTGTTTGGTTGACCGCGTTAATCTCAGGAACTACTTGTTCAATTTGAAAAATTCCTTAAGTGTTAGATAGTTCATTTATCAACAAAGCCTATAAATTATATATCATCACGCTAAACCTAATAGGAGCGGAGCACCGATGAAGAATGTTTCAAAATCGTTTTTAATTTTCCTTTAGAGAGTTTCCGTTGTGTGTTAGAGTTAGCTCAACAAAGTAACTATTCCACGCGGAACGAAGACGCGAACAGAAGCTAGTATACTATAACAGGTGTACATGAAAAAAAAAATGCTTTTTTTCATTGTTTTCGGAAGATAACTTCCTAAAGTCTTTTATCTAATGCTTTAGTTTTTTTTTTGTATCATAAGAGGCAAACGAACAGGCGGGTCACCTGACGTTAAGCGATCATCGCCGCGCCGTCAATAGACACTTGCAACACCAGGGGAGTCGCAAGTGTGTTGCCAGCCTGCGTTTGGGGGTGGGGGCTAGGTGGCCTTCCGGTGCTCTCACTGACAGAACGAAACGCAACAATGCAAGCACCGTTGCTTCACGTCGATTTTCTGTGGGTCGGGTGGAACTATCCCGGATGAGCCGACCCATTCATGCTGAAACCAGTAATACTTTCAGCGTGGCTCTACTGCCGACAAAATATATTTCTAGTATTTGAGTTTGCAATAAAAAAATAAATATTATATACCTGGTCACATTTTGCTGTTATATAGTTATAATTAAAAGTCAATAAAACCACTAAATGAAGTAAACCTTATCGGAATTTCTGTATTCAAATCCACAGTCCGTGACTACAGTGAATAGAATAGTCCGTTTGACCCAACCGAATTTGGAATCACCCGCCACGTAACGCCAGTATAGAGTCCGTATTTATAATTCAATTTAGGAGCGTTATACAATTAATCCCGCTGGACAAACCTTTAGGAATACCGCTAATAAATTATTAATCAATTCAAAATATGTAAATTATAGTTGGGATTAACGTGTAAAATTCATGTTTATAAATGGATTTATTAGGTAATATGGAATTAATTAAGGAAAACAATTATATTGCGTGTATGTATGTATTGTCTTACCTGGGTATGATGTCAAATCGTATACATAGGAATACATTTAGGCAGAGATTGCAAAATTCTGAAGTTGTCTTTTGTTTGAATTGTAATCAACTTGCCAATTAAGAACAATACAAACAGCCTCTTTTAGACATAGTTTGTCTTTAGAATTAATTGAATTATTGTTAATTAGCGAGTACGGCAGACGTCTCTCACCTATTATAAAAAAAAACCTTGACAAATTAGATACCAAAACATTTCTCACAAATCACTTTATCGCCTTTGCGTAATGAAGGATTTATAATTAAACTAGGAAGCATTATACAATAGATTTTTTTTATATCATTGGAGGCAAATGGACAGGGCGGTCACCTGATGTTAAGTGACAATCACCATCCATAGAACACTAGCAATACCATGGGAATCGCAAGTGCGTTGCCATCCTGTGTTTGGGGGAGAGGGAGGAGTGTGGGTTAAAGGGAGGGAGAGGAGGTAGGTCTCCGGCGCTCTCACTGACCGAACGAAACGCAACAATGCAAGCACTGTTACTTCACGTCGGTGTTCTGTAAGGTGCTAACTACCCCGGGCGACCCATTCATTTTGAAACCAATAACAGCTTCAGCGTGGCTCTACAACCTTGAAAATTTCCTTAACGTGCTTTTGTTAGAGTTTCTTCAATAATTGACTACTGATTATTCCCTCCAGATAATTGTGGTTATAAGTTACATAGAAAATATTGATTTCTTTATTGTAGTTACGCGCATTCGTAACAATTCTGACAATACATGTGTAAAAATTAATGACATTGAAGAAAAAACCAGTTATGAATCCTTCACATAATGACATGCGAACAATGATATATTTGTATGAACATGCATCACTGCTCAACTACTGTGTTTACAATAAACCCTCAAAGAAAATCATTAAGCATACCCTTGAGAGTAAGATAGTTTTTGTTTCATTAAAATCGGTCCACTCTATCGAAAGTCATTGTCATTTTAATGACGACGCACCGTTATTACGAGAGAAAAGTAATGGTAAGTACATTACTTTGACTTGACTTTATTAGTCACGAGATTTTACATAAGAGCTCACGCGGATGAAGTCGCGGGCACAGCTAGTTTAATTCATAAATCTTATATTTCAATACGCAGCGTGTCATATTAGTAATAATTTGACGGTACACGAAGTGGCAGAAAAATCTGATATGCTATTTAAACTAGCATTCATAATTATAATAATGCTTTAGTTTGAATTGTGCTTGAATACATGTATACAGAAACAAGAGATATTTCATAGTTATTATTATGAAGTTTAATTTTTAATACAACACAACGGCCCTGTTTACACAGCCCGCCGTCGACAATAGGCGTCTGGTTGGCCTGCTGTCCGAGATAAGACTTTGAACTCGGCTTATGAATTTACTTTGAATCGAAAGTGTTCTGGAAACGTGACACTAAGTTTCGAGGCTGTTACCTAAATGGAGATATCAGACTATCGATTTTAATCCTATTAACAGAAATAAACGCCTAATTATATTTATTTTACCTTGCTATAAACCTGGTTTAATTAAGGTTGAATATTAAAAAAATCAACCTATTTAATTAAGGGTGCAAAACACAAATATCCATTAGGGAGCGAATAACATAAGTCAAGTATGGATGCATTTACAGTTCGAACCTTCTCGCCAATCTTCTATCTACTGTAATCTATATTTAACTATTTTCTACACCTATATATTCTATATATATATATGTATATATATATATATAAACCTGCATTAATAAGAGAGATAAGGTAAAATAATTATTTATGGTGTGTTATAGAAAGTGCCATCAGGTTATTAAAGGGTTTGCGAATATTGTTAGGTAACATACAGACGCTAGATTATGTGTATACTCCATAACGAACTGTCGGTTTGCGTAACTTGGCGTGATAAGCTTATGCGACACACGGCTATACAGTGCTACTAGCAAAATTGTACGATGCTGTGACCAGTGAATAATGTAAATAATTGCAAAAGTTATTATCACTTCTGCGGCATGATGTTAACAAATTTCTTAACATAGCGTAAGGATGTGTAAGTATTATGCAACTCACGATGAACGAGGGTGAGAATTCAACTAGATTTTCATTATACTAGAACTCACGCCAAGAACATCGTAAACTTGATAGTTAAAAAAAAAATGTAATCATTTTAGAAACCATAAGATACATCCATCCATCGTAATTAATATTATAAATGCAGTTATGAGTTTGTTTATTTATTGTTTGTTATGCTTTGACGTCCTGACTTATCAGGATTAATAAAATTATGTAATGTATCTTTCACACCGAAAAAAGTACCGTTCCTGAGAGATAGTCCAAATGGACACTAGCATGAGCGAAGCGAAAGCGAAATTTAATAATATTTATTAGCACGCTGAGCGTTGTTGCAGTGTGTCATTGGGAATTCGACTAAACGATAAGCTTTATGTAAGCTCGATCGGCCGCTGTTACACAATGACCCGCCCACCCTTGTCCGATAACATGCGGAATGGCCTCAATAACGAGTTCATGTAAATGAGCCTAGGTATATGCTGTAACGATAATACCTAATCTATATTAGGTATTATATATTATGATAATCTATTCGGTTAATATTTTTTTATGGTAGCTTGGTAAAAGTACTACAATACTTGACGTAAGTACGGTACAGTCCACAATTTTTTTTTCAAACTGTCTACGCTATTGACCCGGCAAGGTCTTAACAGCTTCACCGGACTACTAAAGCGACTGCTTAAGGCACTCAGCCGACTTTATTTGACTACTATCTCAAGAGTGTACGGCACACCTCAGCTTGGGCATTACAGTACACCAACAGCGGCAGTGGCTGTTATAATGTCGACCTGTATAGCATGGTCGCTTGTGAGATACGATCTTCTTAGGGTGCGAAAATTTTGTTTGGGCGTGAGAAAAATATTATGACGGAAATATTAAATACTAGCTTCTGCCTGCGACTTCGTTCGCGTGGAATCGTTACTTTAGGCTAACGCTAACACGCGGTGGAAACTCTCACAAGAAAAATAAAACGATTTTGAAACATTCTTCATTGGGGCTCCATTCCTATTGGTCTTTGCGTTATGATATATAATAACTTATAGCCTGCTTCGGTAAATGAGCTATCTAACACTGAAAGAATTTTTAAAATCGGTCCAATCGTTCCTGAGATTAGCGCGTTCAACCTACTAAACTAACAAACCCTCCAGCTTTATAATATTAGTATAGCTTACTACTCTTCTCTCGTACTTAACTCCAGTTGTCATTCAAATTACAATAACTTTTGATAGAGTAGACCGATTTTAATAAAACAAAAAAATAGTTACTCCTGAGGATATGCTTTATGATTTTCTTGTTATTGTATATGTTTTATTGTGAACACAGTTCCTTAGCAGTGATGCGTGGTCATACAAACAGACAGGCAGACAGACATTTCTAAAAATGATTGAAATGTATTGTATTAGTTATTTCTAGACAACTGTAATAATTTCATTCACGAAAATCGAAAAAGTGCGTTAGGCGACACGTAAGATTTACATCCTTATAATGTGAATACTAGACGCCATCTTTAGGTATTATTTTAAAAATACAGCAATTTTTGTTGAGAATACATTTTCATGAAAATATAAAGGAAACCAATAATTTCTTGTGTATATAACATGTAAATTAAGTAAAAGACAATGATTTAATATTACATAATTACATAAATTACATAACCACTTTGAAAATAACTTCGAGTTGACAAGGAAACGCTCTCAAAAAAGGTCCATTTTCACTGTTTTTCGGCAAGAATTACAACAAAACTACTCAACTTTGGTAAACTTAATGACAAACTACAAATACATTGAACCTTTAACAATGTTTTACGGATGATTGTTTTTTAAAATTAATGAGTTTTCATTTGAAATAATCAATTCTCCGTAGTCTCCTCGCGCAAAACAGTCTGATTTTCGGTATGAAAATGTCAGCAATTTTACGGTTTTCTTAATTTAAAAAAATACCTATTCACAAATCATGTGAATAAATTATTATCTATACTAAGATTATAAAGGGGTAAACTTTGTGACGTTGTGACTTTCTGAGTCTGTGACGTTGTAGGATTTATCTCAGGATCTATTGGTCCGATTTGCAAATTTTTTTCAGTGTTTGATAGCTCATTTATCGGTAAGTTATAGGCTATCATCACGCTAAGATCAATAGAAGTAGAGCACCAATGAAGAATTATTAAAAATCTTTTTTTTCCTCTTGAGAGCTTCCGCTAATAGCGTTAGCCCAAAGTAATTATTCCACGCGGAAGAAGTCGCGGGCAGAGGCTAGTGTGTAATAAAATATTTGTTTTTTTTAATACAAAGGGTAAAATAATTTCCTGTAACCTTTAAAACAAATAATAGCAACGCTAAATTAGTTAAATATCCGCTATCGAACAGCGATAAATTGTTAATTAATGCGCTTCCTAAAGCTGTATTGAGTACATTATTCCCGTGCAGGTGATTTGAATTTAATCATTATCATAATTAACCAGTGCATAAACACTATTCTAGATTAATCTGTTTTAACATTCATTATAACATTCGATAACAATATTTCATAAATTAAGCTAATTTGTAAGGATTTTCGCAATTGTAAAATTCATTATTATTAATTTAATATTTTGTATATTATTTGCAGGTTTCGTGACGCAGAGTTGTGTGTACTATATATATATATATATATATAATATATAATTTATTATTTATTAATATATAATATATAAGTCAAATTTTCAGTATATTGAGCTTTGACCTCGAATAACTTTTAAGCGGTTAAGGTTTTGGAAAAATTGTAAGAGACCTTTTTTGTAGAGCGTTCAATTCTCTACAAAAATATGTACAGGGATTTTTTTTATGACTAATGATGGGCAAGCAATAAAAATCAGAAGGTACAAACGAATATTTTTCTATGTTATTCTTATGGAAAATAAAGAAGTGCGATGCGGATGTCCTTAATATTAATATTAAGCGCTCAAATTTTAACTGGGATCTCCTTACATGTAAATTGAACTTATAAGCATGCTGGAGAGAAGAAAAAAAAAATGTTTTGTTTTTTTGAATCACCCTAATATATATATATAATAAAGTTAGTTTCTCGATAATGCATTACAAATGGTCAAATTTTCAGTATATTGAGCTTTGACCTCGAATAACTTTTAAGCGGTTAAGGTTTTGGAAAAATTGTAAGAGACCTTTTTTGTAGAGCGTTCAATTCTGTACAAAAATATGTACAGGGATTTTTTTTATGACTAATGATGGGCAAGCAATAAAAATCACAAGGTACAAACGAATATTTTTCTATGTTATTCTTATGGAAAATAAAGAAGTGCGATGCGGATGTCCTTAATATTAATATTAAGCGCTCAAATTTTAACTGGGATCTCCTTACATGTAAATTGAACTTATAAGCATGCTGGAGAGAAGAAAAGAAAATGTTTTGTTTTTTTGAATCACCCTAATATATATATATATATATATATATATTGATTTATGTAGATACTCTATTTAAACCAAGATGAATTGGCATAAAAAGAACTTAAGTTTGTCAAAATCAAATCCTGAACTCCGATTTTATATAATTTTTTGGCAAATACGAAACATGCTGTGAAAAAACACCACGCTGAAGCTATTACTGGTTTCAGCACGAATGGGTCGGCTCGTCCGGTGTAGTACCACCCTGTCACAGAAAAGTGACGTGAAGTAACAGTGCTTGCATTGTTGTGTTTCGTTCGGTCAGTGAGAACGCCGGAGGCCCACCTTCCTTCCTCCCTCCCGGGTTTCTTTCTTTCATTTCCTCTCCCTCCTTCCCCATATACAGGCTGGCAATGCACTTGCGACTCTCCTGGTGTTGCTAATGTCTATGGAAGGTGGTGATTATTACTATCACGCAACTGTGCGTTTACCTCCTTTGATATAAAAAAAAAAGTTTGGAAACAAATGCCCTTTAATGGTCACCGTAAAAGACGATATAAATACGAAATAACAAACGGTTGAAACTTTTAATGGCACGAAAAACTATTGGCAAAGATGAAAGAAAAAAAGAAACGAAAGAATGAAAGTTCAAGGTATATTAACGCTATAAATAAATGCTAACTTTATCTCGCTTGTTATTTTAAGAAAATGTTGAAACAATAAAAAAACAAAGAACTGTGATTATATTTTAGTTTTATTCGGTTAATAAAAACCTGATATCAAAGTAATTCAAAAGTCTTCATGCCTAATCTTGGCTCCTTAATATTGATTTAATTTACTTAGTGTAAACTTTAAACATTTTTTAACTTTGTATCTATACGTTATAAATTCAGTAAAATGCGTAAACATTAATATTTTCATATTTCTCATCTACTGGACACTACAGCTTGCACATGACGCGAAATTATAACTTTAGTTCCTGCCAAAAATACAACTCAATGTGCCTAAAAAAGTTTTTTCACTTTAAAAACGGAGCTAAATCTATCTTGTATTTTTCGTGTAACGCATACAAAACGGCAAACATTTATCGCTTTATGAATGAAAATGTACGACTTTGCTAAGAAAATTACCGACTAATCAAATAACTACGCCCATCGCATAACATTAATCTGATTACACATACGAAAATCGAATGAACTGTTTTCGTCCACAGCGATCAATAAATACATGGCGTTTCAAATTACGTCTTGTTGAAATCCCGCGGGAAATGTCATTGGTCGGACATTGGCAATTTGTATGCGTGCCTCATTATGTTCATTACCCGTTGAGGTGTCAATAGCAGGCGGTCGGACTTTCAGTATTCCCAAATAGAAAATTGGAGTTGTCCCGGTTTGTATATATTCGAATTCTGTCCATAGTTAATGCTTACGAAGTCAGTAATTAGCTTTGTTCATTTGTGTAGAGTTGTATAGAATTGAAACGAATTTTGCAACGCATGATGACGGTTTCAATATTGACTGTTATATGACGGAAATATTATTTGGCTTTTTTTTGTTTTATATTTTAGCCCTCAAATGATTAGTTAATAAATATATATAGATAATTTTAGTGGTGAGTATATACAATTTTACAATGATTAGTAGAACTTTGTATTTTAAATAGATGTGCCATTGTATAATAATGTTTCATAATGTCCTATCCCTCTCTTTGTACCTCTGACTATGTGTGTTCGAAATTCCATAATAATCAATTTAATAGTAGAGGCGTGAAAACCTAAGAACAGACAAACAATTTCAATTCCGAATTTATATTGTTAGTTATGATTATTATGGATTATTTAATTCATATATTCGTTAAAGTCATCGGTAGCATTTTACGATATCTACACATACTCGTATAATAAAAATGTAAATCTAACTTGTCTGTTTGTCTGTCATTTTTGTGAAAAAATGTGTTGCAATTGATTTGGATTAAGTAATAGAATAAATTTCAACATTTTTGGAAATGTTTGTCTGGCTGCCTATCTGTATGTCTGTTTGTTTATATGAACACGCATCACCGCTAAAGTACGGAGTTTCTTGATAAAACCCATAAAGAAAATCATAAAGCATATTCTCGAGAATAACATAGTCTTTATTTTAGTATAATCGGTCCACTCTATCAGATGTTATTGTAACTTTAATGACAACGCGACTTAAGTACGCGAAAAAATAGATAAATGGGCTTAATACATTCAGAAGATTTTAGTAGTCACTCTTTTATTACATAAGGGTTCTAGGTTCCATGCATACGGAGTCGTAGGCTCAGCTAGTTTTAAATAAGAAGATCACAGTACAAGAAAATACTTACATAAGGAACAAAGAATGTCGCATGCAATAGTTAGAGGGGTACGTAATTTAACCAGAAAACGATGTTACATTTTTCCTTGTAGACATCTCACTCTCATTGCTTCGTATAGGAACAGATTGAGCGGAAAATTGGGAGTTATCTATCGTTCGGGAGATAACTGCGAATCTTTATAGCACTACATCAATCTTGAGTCTACGCAGTCCTTTATTTTTCTATATTAGAGCCAGAGATTTAAAAGGTATTCATTTTTACCGCTTTGAAATTTTAATCTTAATTGTAGTCTTACTAGGCTACTAGAACAGTGAGACAGTATTCTATTTCTTAAATTTTTAAGTGATTATGGGCTCAGTTTTGTAGTTTGACGACAATCTAGCACATCGTTGGGTGATAAAAATAAGCACCGAGGGTGTTATTCGTGTGGATATAATTTTCACACCGCGATACAGCTTTAATATCAAATTATATAGCACCATCTATCAATAATAACAATTATCATTTTTGTGAAATCTAATAACAATATCTGGGGCCACGGCAGTTCCGCGCCAAGTCGAGCAAAGAAACGGCACTGCCGTACTAACCTTTCGAAGCAATTCGGTCCATTTTCGATCCCCTATAACTTCGTTGTGGATAAATCTAGAAGACTAAAATTTAACTTTTATAATTTATTTGAATCATAAAATATTTTTTGATATTGATATGGTCACTGTAAGATGTTGTTAGGTTAGCTAATTACGTAGTAACTCAAGACAGAAGGTCCCTTAAGTAGGGACTTAATAGAGTAGCCACTTGATATTACATGGATCTCACAACTTCTTACGGTAGAAGAACTGAGTTGCGAGACTTGGCTTTTTTTACAAGTTTTGTTTTCAATCGAAAACAAAATCAAAAATACTTTATTCAGTTTAGGCCTTATAATAAGGCACTTATGAACGTCAAAAATTACCACCGTGTCACACATAGTACAGTGTCCGTGATATTACACGCATTTTTATATTATTTGATGTATAACAAAAAATAAAAAAAGTTTTCATATGTTTTAAATATCCACGCAACGTTTTACTAGGGATGTGAGATTAATGGGAAAAAATCGATTAATTAGGAATCGATTTTTCTTTTTTCATTAATAATCGATTTGTCAAAAATCAATTTTTCAATAAAATCGATTGTCCCCGAGTGCCACACGTATTTTTTAATCTTACAGAGAGCGGTATTTGGCTGTCATAAGAACCACAACAATCATTATAAGATATAGTAACGCATGTTACTTGTAAGGCAGTGGGATGTTTTTATTCTATGTTCTTTTTAAATTTGTAATTTCACTACAAAATTTTTCATTCTATCGAACAGGACATGCATATTACTGGGGTGTTATTCTTTTTCGTTATAAAATACTTTCGCCAGTCGCTATTAGGTGTTTTGCGGCTAGAAAACATTTTAATTGTTTACAACTATATAATCTCACTATGCTCACTCTTCAATTGTAAATAATAATGAACTTATTTTGAGTTTTTTTTTTCATCCTTCGCATAGATGTTTATGAAAATCGATTTAAATGCGTAATTTATATAATCGAATTTTAAAAAATCAATTAATATAATCATCGATAATAAAAAATCGTTTATAATAAAGTAATAATCGATTTAAATAAAAATCGATTATTTTTTAGCATCCCTACGTTTTACAAGAATTTACTAAACGATACAATAGTTGATATGTTAATTCATGATGGTCAGCCAAGTAGCGTTGGAATATATTAAAATCAGATACATTAAGCATACATTTTAAACAGGCATATAGAAAATAGTATTTTTTGGCGTCAACCTAATAATTGGGTCCCAAATAGAACTAAAGATTCAAGATATATTAATCTCTAAAAATATCGAGACAGGTATAAGATCAAATATTTCAAAAGCATTTAGTTTATTTGACTTTTTTTCTTTTTTTATATATTTTTTGTAGGTGGTAGAGCCACACAGAAGTTATAACTAACTGGTTTCCGCACAAATTGGTCAGCGCGCCCGGGGTAGTACCACCTTCTCACAGAAAACCCACGTGAAGTAACAGTGCTTGCATTGTTGCGTTTCGTTCGGTCAGTGAGGAAGCCGGAGGCCCAACTCCCGTCCCTTCTCCTCTCCTTTCCCCCAAAATACAAGTTGGCAACGCACTTGCAACCCCCTTGGTGTCGTTAGTGTCTATGGACGGCGGTGATCACTTAACATCAGGTGACCCGCCTGTTCCTTTGCCTTCGATGAAATAAAAAAATAAGATAAATTTAGCAAACGTGGTTTACATTTAAATCTAATTTCAAGTTAATCTAGCTTAGATATATATATGTTAACAGCATAACTCATAAAATCATGAATAATCACGAGACGGACTCATCAAATTCTCTAATTGAATTCATTAGATTACGTCCGCAAAGCGTGTACCATTTCACTAATTCCATACATGTAAATACTATAAATTCCCCGGGTTTAGGTAAAATTAATTAAATTTCATCATATAATGCCAAATCTAAATTCACTATATTTGAAATCCGACCTGCGTAGATCACGGCCCCGGTATTAATATAAGCCTGCATTGCTCTGTATATTTGATCCTTGGTTAGGGTAACCATTCGTCAAAATTACCATGAAATTTCTAGAATTTCACTTAGATTTTATCAAAGAGAATGACGGTCCACCTGGTTACCGTCTTTTGTAAACAACTGTAACACCACGGCCAATACATTGCAACGTATGGTACAGTGTAATTAGTTTGCCGTACCTACTTAAAAAAAACTGAATAAAATGTTTTTTCGTTATTGCCTCTGCCTATAAATCCAATGTCAATTGTGCCTTTGTTTTATTTGAACTTAATGTCAAATATTCACCGTAACAACGTAGAATAATCTTAAATAGCAACATTAACATAGATAAATCACCACAGGGACTATGAGAACCACAGAGATTACATACAATTATGTATTGGGAATATACATATATACATATTCTTAATTATAGAAGTATAAAGATAGATAACATTACAGTTTAATATTATTACGATAAAGTACCTGGATGACCGAGCCCAGCTCGGTTTTTTTATAAAAATTTTTTAATAAAAATAAAGTGTTTTTACCAAAAAAAAAAAATTAAAGAAAGGTATTCCTTTTGCTGTCACTCGGATTTGAACTAGGATTAGACTGATTTTCGAAACAGCCGATTTTCATCTGAGCTATTTTTGTTTTAACAGCTGCGGCGAAGTTTACCTTTATATTCTAGCTATATTTTTTAATTGCCTAAAAACTCAGATAAAAAAGTTTTATATGAATGAAATCGAGCTAGATCGATTTATCGTCCCCGAAACCATCTACATACTGTTTCACGGAAATCGCTGACACCGTTTCCGAGATCTTGAATATATAACAATATAAAAATATAGAAGAATTGCTCGATTAAAGGTATTCGATAGATTAGACGAAGACAGTAAATGATTCTTATAATCACATCACTTTTCTTTTGCTTGATAATATTAGGAGTGATTTTTGTATATTAATACTAGAGACAAAAAAAACAATGAAAAGAAACTCATAAGATGAACAATGATAATCTATGCAAGATATGATATTATTACAAAGAATCAAAATTAGATTAAAATGTTTTTTGAAATTATACTTCTTTTGGCGCGTTAAGGAAAAATAATGAGAGTAAATTTTACGATGCGCACGCACACCGTCCCGAAAAACCGACTCCCTGAAGTTATTACGAAGCGCGCGCACACCGTCACGAAATACCGACACCGTGAAGTTAGCTATAGTCAAAATTTTGTTTCTTTGTATTTGTAGTTTGAATTTCTTAGTATTAAAACTGTCAATGTATTAAATACTTTTTTTCTATTGTTAGTGTCGTTTTTTCTACAAACGTATAAAAACAAAATTATATTGTTATGTCAAAGAAGTATAACTTCTAATGCGTGTACAGTAGTACACACACACACACACTTTTTTATCGAATTTGAAATCTTCTGAATAATTTAAATTGTAGGAACATACTAGTAATAAGTCGTTACCTTAATATAATATCAATTTATCTCATAAGGTCTCCAATTCGTAATTGATTTACACTAACTGATACCATGTAAGCCACATAGTTTATATATGCCAGGCATATACCAGGAAAGGTATCTAACAATTGATAAAAGTATACTTAACAATCTAAATGGTTGTTTATATTCTCAATTAGTTCCTGCTCGTGGCTTCGGTCGGGTCAATGTAAACTGGACCTAATTCTCAGAAGTAGTACTTTTTTTATCATAAATTCAGAATTAAAATAAATTCAGATAAAAATCATGAAAACATTCAAGGAGAACTTAATCAATCAACTGTTTATAAATGTATATAATTCCATAAAAAATACCATAATTTAATTTAAAATGTATTCACGATTATCTTTCTTCTTTCTTTCTTTCTTTCTTATTTTGACATCTGACATCGGAAAATATGGCTATAAGCCAGAATCCAATGCTATAAACATATAATTCGTTCACGTTCCCACTAAATATCCCAAATAAATCTTATTTCATTTAACAATATACATACAGTTTAGTAATAAAATCCCCTTTATATTTTCTACTCTGTTACACAGAGTAATGGCTCGATCAACATTATACTAAGGTTTAGTGAAAAACCTTCCCTCTATAGGAAAGGTCACTCAGAGCTCATCAGTGGGTACGTATCACTGCCAGTTTGGTCGGTTCATTAATTTTAGGTAGGTTTCTTCTCATTTCTACTTTCAAGGTTTCCTATATAAGAAACATTTGTTCTGAAACATTTTAATATAAGGCATCCGGTGACATTACGTTAAAACAGCTTAGAAGTGAAAATTTAAGAAATGACATGAGATAGCTTTGAAACTAGCATAAATTGCCTTTTGAGTAGTTTATTCTTACAACTTCAATCTTATTAAAAACGCATTGTATTTCTAATCTATACTAATAGGTAAAGTTTGTGAGTTTGTGACATTGTAGGGGGTACTCTCAGGCACTAGTAAGATCAATAAGAGCATAGTACTAATGAAGAATGTTTCAAAATTTAAAATTAGCGTTAGCCCAAAGTAACTATTCCATGCAGACGAAGTCGCGGATAGAGGTTAGTTTTTAATAAATAGTTAATTCTTTAATTCGCTTTCCCATAAGGTAATTCTGTTACTGCATCCATTAAATTTCAATGTTTAATCCATTGTCACATATATCATCATCACATCAACCTGTAAGAGACCCTTGCAGTGTCATAGGCCATTTCCCTAAGGATGGTATGAATATACGCCGATCCACGACGTATTGGCGATTTCCAACTCCGAGAAATTCACAGTTCTATAAATATAGAACTACGTTCAGGGAAACAGTGGCAAAATTCCCACATACTACGCGTAGTACAAGAATATTTGTAAGATTCAGGTTCCCTCACGATATTATCGTTTGGCATGAACCGATGGTGCTACCAATTTAAATTAACAAATGTACGCGAATTTGTTGATAAATGGCAAGGTTAGAACTTGCAAATATTAAATTAACAATCCACAGTCCACTCTACTAGACCGCCACAACTAGTCTTAGAATATTTCCATGACGAGTAGCAATTTATTATCGATAGATTCCCCTCAGACATCCAAGAGATGGTTTCAACTCCATATGACTATATTTTTCAAGGGTATTCGCTATATGTTGTGTAAAATTCATGTAGTAGTGTGAGTAATGCATATTTTAATTAATTTAATGTACTTCATATGCATTTTATATAAAATAAACAGCTTTCTGCACTTCTCTGCCATATAAACTTTAACTATGCCAAATTTCAAGTTCACCCGTTGACGGGAAATAGGTTAAAAACGGATACAAAAATGCTTCTTCGCGTATTAATATATAGATAAGTATTATTGAATTGTAATACGCTTTGGTACATTTACTTTCTATGCTCCTTATATTTATTTTCCGATTGATATTAAGCTTTAATTCAATTGAAACTAATGTCCTTTTTTTGACTAGTCTCAAGAGCTTCTTGACATTCGTTTTATCTCTGCGACAAACGAAGAAAATATAATAATAAAATATATCTTACTTCTATAAAATATATAATAAGACCCTTGTAGTAATAAAACTAATCTAGTTAGGAGCGAGACCAAGTCGTCCATTTCAGTGTGCCTTCGATGTGGAGCATTTTGTCGGTTGCCGACAGGTGGCGCGATAGCTCATGACGTGCCCTATCGCGTTTGATAAAGCTGTGCTTTTGACGCGTGGTCCAAGATATAGAATTAAAAAAATATTAATATTGCAATTGTAGTCATACATTGACTTAAATACGAAAGTGATCTAACATTATTTTTAAAACAAATTCCGTTTGTTTTCACAATCATGAAGTAGGTTGGTTGATTCTATAGTACTTTTTAAAGAAACTATTTCAAACTCCAAACACAAGAATAAAATAGAATAAAAAAACAGTTTGCTTACTTTAAACAGTATAAATTAAAAAGTACTATAGTGTGTCTGACATTTTTGTAGGTGGTAGAGCGACGCTGAAGCTATTAGTGGTTTCAGTATGAATGGGTCGGCTCGCCCGAGGTAGTACCACCCGACCCACAGAAACACTGACGTGAAATAACAGTGCATTGTTGCGCTTCGATTGGTTAGTGAGAGCGCCGGAGGCCTACCTCTGCCCTTCTCTCTCTCCCCTACCCGCCCTTGCCTCTAAATACAGGCTGGTAACGAACTTGCGGCTTCTCTGGTGTTGCTAGTGTCTATGGACGGTGGTATTCCCTTAACATCAGGTGACTTGCCATTTCGTATGCCTCCTATGATATAAAAAAAAACGTGGGTTTGTCTCGCTAAAGTAGCTAAGCAAACTCTCATGACTTAGGCCGCCATAACAAATACTCTCGACCCGTGTCTTGTCGACACCCTCCCTCTTTCAATATCAATCAATATCAATAATCAAATCCGAGTGCTCCGACAAGGCAATAAATCCCTTTTTAAATAACTTATTCTGTTCATATTACATATTTTCCTTGAAAGAAAACGGTAAATTGGAAATAAAAATATCTTTGTTCTTATTAACAATGTAATATAAATTATTACCTTTATTTCTGAGTATTATTTGTACTATTTTGTTATACAATGCCCATTACACTGGTTGTATTTTTTTCGACGCCTCCTAAAAAGCTTTCTCTTGATGGAAATGTTATTCCTAATACAATTTTTTTCTATTACAAACAACACGTACCGTAATATAATGTAAGTTTGTTATCTAGTAAATCATGTTTTTAAAGTATTGTTATATCAAATACTATTTACCCTAAAATAGAAACAGGTTTCCTAAAACAAATGAACAACATTTTAATAGTTATAATAATTGGACATTTAATGAAAAATTTACGCAAAGGCATAATTTTACCAAAAAAAATTGGGTCATCTTATTGCCCTGTTACCTAGGTGACCTGTTGGTTTTAACAGATTTTCTTCTTCCACACGTTTTTTCATTAAAGAAAGGAGAAAAAGATTTAACGACTATTGACTTATTGGTAAGTAGTACACGCCGACAACCCCGACATTCGGTAGCGTACTCAATTGGTAGTAACTCTAGCGTACGGAAATACTTTGTAACGCCTCATTCGAAAGTCCAAATTCATATGAATATGAAAATATTAGTAAAGAGATTTCTACATTTGCACAATAAATTCAACACGAAATTATGTGTAATAGAATGAGGAGTACCATAAACTTAGTGGAACGCGCGCTATTTTGGCTCGCTTAGAGATCGCGCGTTTCAGGATCAGGTGATGAATGCCCAGTACTCAAGTACTGTGGTAGAGGGTTAGTACTCGATTGGTAAATCCACCATAGTGATTCTTTTTAATTGTTGAATTTCTCGATAAATCACTATATCCAGGTGTTATATACGATCTACCGTCGTAGCTGAAGCGGTTATAAATATATGGACCATTTTATCATATACTAACTTTAATACGAAATTGGCTTAAGTTAACAGTATAGTACAGTAACTGAACAGTACTTTTTTCTGGATAAAAGGTACCATATACCTTTTTTCATACTTTATAACCTTCTAAATAATAAAGCGCTGACCAAGCATAAAAAACCTTTGTCATTTCTAAATACTTAATTCTTCTTATCGTATATGTGAGTTAATTAAAAAAATAATGCTTCTTATCTTGATCTAAACCATATTTTTACTCTTTTGCAACGTAGTGTCAATTACATCTTAACTCAAAACAATTGTTCGTAATATTCAAGAATACAAGACTGACAGTAATGTTATAATGGAGGACGGGAATAAAATTCCTCGTAGAATAAAACAATAACTAGATAAATTAATTATGACATCACTCTAGATAGTTCGATATGTGAGAGGAGACGTAGACGCTACTCAGAAGTGACTTGCTATAGTAGTCCGGTGAAGCTGTTAAGACCTTGCTGGGTCAATAGCGTATACATTTCGAAAAAAAAAGTGACTTGCTACAATAACTAAGTAATTAAAATTGTCTTCTGAATTGCCAGTTTCATTTTTATCATTCTTTTCTGTATATGCTTTATTTTTTGAACAAAACTTGTTTTGGCACGACAGAGAAAAAATTGCGTTACGTGTTAAACATTTGGTATGTATGTTGTCATATGGTTTGTATTAATCTGTCTGCATATAGTAATATCCCAAAAGGAATAAACATATAGCTAAATATTTATGCTGCAGAACTTCTTATAGTACATAGCTTATGAGCATTCTCATATGTACATAATTTAATACATATAAGCCAAAGATTTTTCCTTTTATGCCAGTTATAAATTTATTCACCTTTGAGACAGTACAATTGCTTACTAATATTATCAACTAGCAATACACGCAGTTCCACACGTGTTTATTTTTAAATTGTGTTAAAGAAATATAAATTTGTGGGACCATGCACAAGTATTAAAATACTCTTTAAAAACAATTGTAAGTATGATACGCACGCCACTTATACATATAACGTACACATTACATATATAAATACTAAGAAAATGTCTAATGTAATGTAAAATGAGGTTTATAATCAGCAACATATTTGGAACCATAACCCACCATATAATTAATTACCTTAGCGCTCACTTACACTGTATAAAGTACTAACGTAATTACTTAGGATTACTTATTACTTAAGGATGTTATTATAATGATATAATATGCTCATATTGACAATAAGTAATACGTTTATGGTCTAATATCTTGTTAGAAAGCCATCTTCTGCCTTCAAAATTACTATTAAAAATTATAATGTACAACTGTCAGCAATGAATGAGCTGACGTCTTGAATAAGAATAAGCAGTTTTTAATATTCGACATTTTAAATAGTGCTCATTGAAATCGATTCAATATTCTTATATGTTCCTGTGGTTACCGAATTATGGAAACTAAAGCGAGGCAAATAAAACAAAATGAGCAAAATGACAATTTCATTCAAATTACATAGATACCTATATACAGATATAAGAATTTCAATTATATTTATTCTTGGAGTCCAGTACAACGCACATCTTACGCATGTGTTTACAGTGAATAACTATCTAACACTAAAAGAATTTTTCAAATCGGACCAGTAGTTCCGGAGATTATCCCCTACAACCACATAAACTTTACCTCTTTATAATATTAGTATGGATAACAGGATCCTTAGTAAAATTGGGGCCTCTTTTAGTTATGGGTTAAGGATGTAGGAATGTGCTATGAAACAGTATGTAACATTTACATTGTATCAAACTGTAATGTTTGCGACAGGACACGACATGAGCTTGCGTAGGTACTCCTGTAATCTAATTCAGTCGCATGTCACCCTAAATAAGTGAGCGAGGCTGAATACCGTCTTGATTCTGCCATTCATACTATGAATTGGGCAATTTGACATCGGCGCTCGACGTCTTGCGGAAACTTTTGTGGTCGACCCTTGAATTTGTCCACAATATAATTTGCCTGAGTTTTTATAAACGCCTGGCTGAGAATTGAAATTCCATTGTTTTTTTATTTAATAAATAGTCTATAAATTAAAGTATGTGTTTTTCCAAAGTAACAGCATTTTACTAAATAGATAGGAAAGTATAGAAGATATATTAGTTACTAGCAGTGACTAATATAGTCATCGAATGTATTAATACTATCTACTTTTCTCTCGTACTTAAGTCGCGTCGTAATAAATATACAATAAATTTTCGTAAACCAAATCGATTTTAATAAAAGTAAGACTAAAATGTTGCTCGAAGATATGCTCTATGATTTTGGAGAAAATGTTTTATCACACAGTACGTTATCAATGATGCGTCTTCAAGCAAACAGACATTTCTATAAATGTTTGAAATTTATTTTATTTCTTATATATACTACATATATGTTTAGTAAAGACACCTGCATAATTTTACATATATCTAAAAAGTACATATATGTTAGATTAACATTCATAATATTATGTATAGAAAATAAAAATACCAATTTTAAAATTACAGTCTTTTCGCTCTCCGAAACGGTTGGACTGATTTTGATGGTACTTGGCATAGGTGACACCGTAAGGAGTAACTTAGGCTATTTTTATTGTAAAAAAAAAAATATATTGCTCCGATACAAGAACCACGCGTGCCTTCCATACACATTGCAGGTGGTAGAGCCACGCTGAAGCTATTACCGGTTTCAGCATGAATGGGTAGGCTCGTCCGGGATAGTACCACCCCTCTCACAGAAAACCGACGTGAAATAACAGTGCTTGCATTGTTGTGTTTCGTTCGGTCAGTGAGAGCGCCGGAGGCCCACCTCTCTTCCTCTTTCCCTTCACTTCCCTTCCCCCCTCTCCCATATACAGGCTGGCAATGCTCTTACGACTTCCCTGATGTCGCTAGTATCTATGGACGGTGGTGATAACTTAACATCACGTGACCCACCAGTTCGTTTGCCTACTTTGATATAAAATATATATATATATATATATATATTACAGAACAAACAACTGT
The DNA here is from genome assembly GCA_014332785.1 of Antheraea mylitta. Lineage (NCBI taxonomy): Eukaryota > Metazoa > Arthropoda > Insecta > Lepidoptera > Saturniidae > Antheraea > Antheraea mylitta. Next base: position 6,117,682 of record JACEII010000016.1, read on the forward strand.
TTACTAAATTCCAAACGGTAGAAGGAAGTTGCGGGTAACAGCTAGATGACTTCTTTTGTCGAACTGACTACGCAATTGACCTAGCAAGGTCTTAACAGCTTCACCGGACTACAGCTAGGTGACAACAAATCTTTTAATTAAACGTATAAGAACCAACATTCAAAACAAGTCTATTTTAGCGCAAACCATTTTTATTCGAACATACGGAATTATTTTTCCGTAAGTTTTATTGCCCGACTCAAATGCGCATCCTCTAATGCAGTAAAAATATCTTCTTAGAACTTTAAATATTTTATGACCGAACTATTAAATTCTTTTATGTTATACACAGATATGGAATTCATGTTATGTTAAGTGATGCATTTTATAGCTTTTTATAATCACCCTTAACGAGGATCGCATTGTTAACTGGATTTAGTAACTAATAGGCTACTCTTGAAGATTCTGGTTGAGCGATTAAGAATTGTCTATATAAATAAACAAGAAAATTCTTTGAGTTTTATAACCTCAGAGACAGAACATGATAGATAAGTTAGTTCTAAATTCTAAAACTTCACGGTTTGAAACATCTATTGGTATGACTTGAGAGAGAGAATAGATCCATATGCCGTCATGGAAAGCGGCATGACGCTATCTTATGCCGTAAAGTTTTCTCTCGACTTTCTTGTGTGTGTACGCATATATATATATATATATATATATATACTTCGTTGGTTCTATATATGAGATGCGTACTATTCTATTCGACTGTGGTATACCTGACGCTTTTAAATTATATTATTAAATTGTCGCTTGTAGGTGGTAGAGCCACACTGAAGTTATTATTACTGGTTTCAGAATGAATGGATCGGCTCGCCCGGGGCAGTACCACCTTCTCATAGAAAATCGAAGTGAAGTAACAGTGCTTGCATCGTTCGGTCAGTGAGAGCGCCGGAGGCCCACCTCCTCTCCTCACACCCCTTCCTCCATCCCTCCCCTTACCCCTTTTCCCAAACACAGGCTGGCAACGCATTTGCGACTCCCTTGGTGTTGCAAGTGTCTATAGACGGCGGTGATCACTTAACATCAGGTGTACCGCCTATGACATAAAAAAAATCTAATACTGGTTTAAATGTTTCATATCCGCCGGGCGTTCCGTGCAGACCGACTTAAAAAAAATAGGTTTTAACACAGTCTCACTCAGGTTAGATGACAATGTGTTCTAACCTGGTAAAGACTTAGAGGGGAAATAGATCTCAAAAGGAATCAAAGATTTCAGATCATAAATAGTGGACATTGTGACTCAGAGAAACAGTTAACATAATACCTATATAGTGGGTATATACATCTGGGGAAATGAATAGACGATACATCGGGATACGAATTTCGATCACGCTCGCAACCTCCCACTAAGTACATAATCCACTTTTATGAGTGTCGTAAACTTATTCCCGCGTATCCAAACCCCACCTCCCATTGATCCTTGTCTTAGAAATTCCTGGAACTGAGATATAAAAAGTGTTTTCCTTTATCCCATGTAATATTTTTGTAAAACAATTTATCTCATGCGACACTAATAGATTTTACAAGCGTTTAATGGGAAGAGAAAGTTAAAGTCAAATTACCTAATGTTAAGTGGACAACTGATTTAACATTATAACAACTTTAACCTAAACTAAGAAATGATATTGAAAAACGAAATGAACCTATAGATGGCTGAAGAACGATTTTCAATTTAGGGTGTCTATTTATAAAACATCCTACTTGCTAGTATGTTATTTATGGATTCAACACAATGATTTTCTTCGTCAATAATTCATGCTAATTGTATGAGTGGTGGTTTTAGAGATCGGGATGTGTAAACAAACAAAAAAACAATGTCTTAAACTTTATAATATTGTTACAGATAATTAAGAATAGTACAATCTATCCAAGTTCCATTGCAAAATGTATATTGTCACACCTATTTCTAATTCAAATAGAGAGAAATACCACTTTACCATGGAATGAATTGCATACCTCTTCATTACTTTATTCCATAAAGGAAGCACTATAATGTTTGTGTTTAATGAAAGACATTTGAATTTCTTTAACGTGTCTTGCATTTGGAGTTCACTGGTAGAAATCGTCACGTAAGGAAAAAGTGTTACGACCTTTTCATGCGTGTTTCTTTCGGTATTTTCCTATTATATACTAGTGTTTGTGTGTGTCCTTGTGTATAATCTCAATACTGAACGCGCGGAAAATTTATGAACACTTGTTTTTCTTTGGCATTTTGTTATATAATCTATTAAATAATAAAATTATTCACTACTTTATATCTAACTGGCGGGCTTGACGGACATTATCCCGCCTTGACAATAAAAAACCGTTACAAATTATACACCTAAATATTTCTCATAAATCACTTTATATAATGATGAAAACCGCATGAAAATCCGTTCAGAAGTTTTTGAGTTTATCACGAACAGATAGAACGAGGTAGAGGACTTTTTTATACTATGTAATGATTTTTAATAATTTTTTTTCTAATATTTGAAACATTTTGGTTTGACTCTTCATTTTACGTTAAAGAAACTTCATTATTGTCAGAAATCTTATGGACGCACTTTTTCTTCTATGTAATCATTTTTTATTATGAATGGCTTAAATTGACGTAAGTTTCAAATCGTGCAATATGATTTTTTTTTTTTTTTATGTCATAGGAGGCAAACGAACAGATGGGTCACCTGATGTTAAGTGATCACCACCGTCCATAGACACTTGCAACACCAGGGGAGTCGGAAGTGCGTTGCCAGCCTGTGTTTGGGAGGAGGGGGGGGGGGCAGGAACGGAAGGAGGATGGGGAAGGTAGGTGGGTCTCCGGCTCTCTCACTGACCGAACGAAACACAACAATGCAAGCACTGTTACTTCACGTCGGTATTCTGTGAGAGGGTGGTGCTTCCCCGGACGAGTCGACCCATTAGTGCTGAAACAATAATAGCTTCAGCTTGGCTCTACCACTACTAAACCTATACCTTTCAGTACGACATTTGTATTTCGATATCAGTCTGTAACATTATATCTGAGATTATTAAATCCCGAGACACCTTTTATGACGTCATCAAACCACGGAAACAGTATAGTGAACATCGGTGACACATATAACCAAAAGCAATCACTTAGCTCGTAAAACAGTACTGCCATGTGAAATGCTCTCCAATAGACACTGGTTTGTTTATTTACAAGAGTAACTATTCTTCTGGTGTTTGTCTGAGTTGTATTGAATTTTCCTGACTTATTGCACTTATTTTAAATAATACATATTTTAAAACCAATATTCTAAACGTAAAAGTAATATACCAATTTGTAATGTCGACCTTTTTTTCTATTCTGCAGATTGTTGGTCCATACCTTTTTTGTTTTCATTTTTTTTATTGTATTCGTTTTTTTTTTATCTGACTACACTATTGATCTAGCAAGGTCTCAGGAGCTTCACCGGACTACAATTGTATTGTATTCGTCAAATTCGTATCTGGGAGCAATTGCTGGGTGTTTTTTTTATATATATTTATTTGTTTATTATTGTGATTTCATTTAATTGGGTTATTGATTTTTTTTTGTGATATATGGAAAGATCATATATGAGTTTTATAACAAAACTATTTTTTTTTTCGCAATAATTCAAAAGTTATTTCAAAATAAAGATTAATTTTTGAATCCAGTACCGAAGACACGCTGACAGCTCCCGAATAAACCCGAGCGCGAGTGACGTCATAATGTTAGTTTTCACTCATTGCAGTTCATATAGAAATAATAAGTACAGTATACACGATTAGGCCTCCCACGGCCGCGGCTCAAGCCTAGGTTCGATCTCTCGGTAGGGAGCCCTTGAGTACGTTGCTTGCGCGATACGGTGACATACAAATATACATCACTGCTACAACACTACACGATCACCCCCACACACGTGCACGCTACACGCTTACACATGAAAGTGGAAGGGTTTACTTTTTTTAGTTAGTTAGTTAGCTAGGTTAGCTAAGATAGGTCACGATTCTGCATGCAACAGGCAACAGCCAAGCCGAGGTGTGCCGTGCACCATTGAGCTGGTTGCCAAAATAAAATCGGCTGAGTGCCTTAAGCGCTCGCCTTAGTAGTCCGGTGAAGCTGTTAAGACCTTGCTGGGTCAATAGCGTAGACATTTCGAAAAAAAAAAAATAAGTACAGTGTTTTGATCTATTTAATTTTGTTGTCATTGTTAAATATTCATATTTATATTGAAAATGTCGAACCTCAAAAGTTATCGTTCTTGTTTTGTACCATTATGTACGAATACTACAAAAACAACTCCTGACAAAATGTTTTGAAATGTTCTCCAAGATGACAAACGTCGAAATAAATGGTTTCGAGCAGTGCACCGTGATAATCCCAATACAAAATCAATTTTTTTTTGTTGTGAAAATCATTTGAATGTATTTCTTAACACCATTGTTATTAATTATTATTTATCTAATTATTATATACTTAAGTAGAGTTCAGTCAATACATTTTTTTAACTGGACTCCAAATCATAACCTTTAAAATCATAGCATTAAAAACATTTTTATTGATAATTTAAAGTGCTTAAAGAATAAATTCATCTAATACCTTTAAACGAGCAATTCTTGTATATTTTTATATTTGTATATATTCATGATCTTGGAAATGGCGTCATCTATTTCCGTGAAATTTAGTATGTAGGTAGTTTCGGGGACGATAAATTGATCTAGCTAGATTTAATTCATAGAAAACTTTTTTTTACTAAGATTTCAATCAAAAATGTTTTTTAAGAACTGAGCTAGGCTCGGTCGCCCAGGTACTGTATCTTTATCTAATCTATCTATCATATATTTATGATTTTATAACGTTCTAGGTTATGTATTTGGCTAGATTATTTTTTTTAAATTCTATATTAAATATATTATCACACATAGCTAATCGGGACCAACTAACAACTCGTTTTTTAACAATAAATTTTCAATATTATTGTCTAGTCACGTGTAATAGCCGTAAACGCTGTACTGTTATTAAATAGCTGTAACATTATGACGTCACAACTATGGTGACCAATCATGGCGCGTTTATAATGACGTGATTTTTTTAAAATTTTATCAATTTTTAATTGTTTATAATTAATTGAATTTTTTTTTTAAGTTTTTTGCATTAAATATCATTATTATTAATAATAAAATTTTAAAATACATAAAAAAAATCAATTTTTTTTTCCAAATCCCAATTACCTACTATTTTAGGACAAATTTCATAATGACGTTACTGCATTTATAGCGGTTTCCTTTAAAAAAAAAAAAACAAAAAATGCCCATAAAGAAATAAGAAAATATCGACCTTATTAAGCTTATTATGTGACCGTGAATGAGTGCAAACAAATAAAGACATTTTTGTTCTAAGGAAATATATCTCTCCAAAGAACATAGTTCTTTTAATGGTAAGTACCTCGGCGACCGAGCCTAGCTCGGTTCTTTTAAAAACAGTTTTAAATCAAAATAAACTGTTAGGTTTAAAATTAACATTTTTTTACAAAAAAAAATATATACATATATCTTCTACTGTCACTCATTCGAACTGGGGTTACACGGATGGCACTCACTGGCTCTGGCTCTATTACCTTTATTTTTTAGCTATATTGTTTCATTGCCTGAAATCTCAGTTAAGAAAAGTTTCCTATGAATAAAATCTAGCTAGATCGATTTATCGTCCCCGAAACTACCTACATACTAAGTTTCACGGAAAAAGATGACGCCGTTTCCGAGATCCTGAATATATAGAAGTATATAAATATACAAGAATTGCTCGTTTAAAGGTATAAGATTAAAGCATTAATAATGTTTACCATCAAAAAGAACAAAGTACGTAACAAAATATATATATTTTATACATTTCATTATATTGACGAAAGAAAAAAATAAAAGATGTCGCACTATGAAAAAAGCAAAATATACACAAACCGTACAAAATTAAAAATTAAAATATGTTTCTTTTCATTTTTTTTAAATACATTTAATTTCACAAAGGTCTTTTGGTAATTCAATAAACAGTTTAGCTCCCTCACATTTTAAGTTTTATATAGCATATCGTGCTGTTCTTGGTTTACTTAGGATTAATGTTTTTGTAATTCTTAAAAGCGTTTCGAGGTATTTTTTGGATAACCTATATATATATATATATATATATATATATAGCAACGATCATGGCTTAGCAAAAAGCGTGTTCCGACACTGCGTCGATAGACGTGCACTGGACGATGGACAAAAAAATATCGCAGTGTTAACACAGCATGGTGGTAGGGCTTTTTCTATGGTCGTCTCGCTAGCTACCACACTCATGTTAAAAATCTGTCGCCCAGCACTTATTGGTGTGTTCCAACAGCTGTATTAAGAGCAGCTTTCTCTAGGTTTAGATTTTACGAAGTACGGAGTACGAACGAAACGCAACAATGCAAGCACTGCTACTTCCCGACCCATTCATGCTAAAACCAGCTTCAGCGTGGCTCTACTACCTACAAAATCACGTAATTAGATGAGATGAGAATTCTAAAACCTACAAATCATTACAAATGTGAAAAGAAAAAAGAGTGCGGAAGATATGAGAACTACTATTACAAACGGGAATCAATTATTAATTGTCTGAGTACTGTATGATTGTTCTGAACCAATGGACAGATGAGACAGAATTACAACGAAGTAATTAAACGGAGCTATTCAAACAAAATAACAAAACCATGGAAACGAGACAAAGAAGACTAGCAAACGCCACTCAAACTTTTATAGAGATGCTTAAAGTGAGCATATAACAGAAACAAACATCATCACGTACTGTTTAGTTTTAATTGGAGCGAATACGAGGCGACAGCGGGAAACTATTTGTGAGCGTACTACGAACGCGATATTGTGCGATTCCTGAAAAGTGTTGTGGTATTTACAATCGTGTTTAAACCCCGTTGGACTGTAAATAAGACATGTGTTTGGAGAATACATTTTTTCACTGCAATATACAACATTTTTTAATACTTACGGGGGTAACGTTATAAGCATATGGGGTATGTTTAACTGACTCATATGACTGTAATCATGACTGTAATCACTATGTTATGTTGAAACATTGCATGAAGTAATAATAAAAATTATTTCAAATGATATCCACCTATAGCGGACTTATAAATGAGTAATGAGACATAGGATTGATTTTTTATCTACATTAAGCTCGTTGTGAGTGTATTGCGATTTTATTTGGAAAATGAAAAAGGGTTAACAGATGAATATAAGTTTGTGGTAGGGCAATTAATAGACAGATGCGGCGGAGGATTTTGTTTTATATTATTAATGATAATATACCTATAATATTCCAAACAAATCTTGCGGAAGAAAACCTTTGAAAGACGGGGAAAACTTTACCAAAAACCATTGTGTATTTTTTTTTTAACTAAAGGAATAACATAGACAAACGCGAAAAGTGGCTCTATTTTATAACATTTCTCTATATCAGATTGTCTTATATCTATTAAATAAAGTTATTAAAATGTACAATTAAAAAAACCGCAAATGTTTTAAAAGTACAATAAGACACATGCAGTGATTATTTCCTGCTAATCTATTGCGCTATTAATTAATCAGTAAATGCCATCCCACTAAGACAACAATATTATAATTATTATTAAGTAGCTTTATTTCCAACTAGCTGACCCGTGCAACTTCGTCTGCTCGAAATCGATTATTACCGGTTTCAATTGTATTTTTAAACACGAAAAATCTTAATAAGTCTGATTGCAATGATATCTACCGTTTCTAATTGGGAATCCAAACTATCTAGAGACTCTAAGGTATTCCCAGTTGGTATCTATGAAATACTTTTTTATAATAAACCTAAAATCGTTACATATTAGGTACTGTTTCGTTTACGCACATTTATCAACTTTGTCGACATTTCATATCTGGTTGATAATTACGCATTCAGACGTCACGTAGTCGTAGCTCAGTTATAATGTGCTGGACTTTATACTGATCGAGGATATAGGAGGAAATTATCAAAGACGAGCATTGCACGTGAAAATAGCTTAATAACTTTTTTATGGTTATCGCATTTAGACTATCGGCTTCGGTAGTGCGAAACCTATTCTCATATTAACGGCACTCGTAAACGGAAAGCAGAAGTGCAGTTTTATGTGCAGCAGTAACAAACACTACGGTAGTAAATTCGTGATTATTTTTAATGAGATAATTTCTTCTTGTTTTCGTCGAAATGACTACGCTATTGACCTAGCAAGATCTTAACAGCTTCACCGGACTACTAAGGTCAGTGCTTAAGGCACTCAGTCGATATTATTTGGGCAACTAGCTCAAGGGTGTACGGCAAACCTCGACTTGGGTTGTTGCCTGATACATGCAATTCGCGACCTATCTGAGATAACCTAAGCTAAGCTACATATTTATACAAAATAATTTCTATTTCTACTCAATAATATTATACCTAAAAAGCTGTAGATACGTTACCTCCATGATATTTTGACAAAAAAGGTACGATAACGCACACATACGTAAAATCATATTGTAATGCCATGCTGTCTTAGATAAAATGTAGAAGTGAAATGGCATATTCTCAATATCGCTGGTGAAAAAGAGATAGTTAGATGTCGCTTAGAAACAGGCGGATTGACGAAGCAGCCGTCAAAAGTAAGCTAGTTAAGTTTTAACAAGGCGCTATGAAAGTGGTTATGACCTATCTATAGTTTTTTAGTTATAATATAATTGTGGAGTTTTTTACGGGATTTTGGTCTATTATATAGTGGGTTTTATATTTTATTCATAATCTTGTGGTATTTGACTCTATATTTTGTAAAATTGGTGGTGTTTTATGTAATACAGCTTAGTTACTGTGCATAAGTGAAATGAATGGAAAATAATACACGAACCATGAATTCTGAGATGCCACAAAAACTCCCTTGAAAGTTCTAAGGAGCCACCATCTTGTTAGAATATTGAAATAATCACAGAACACTTATTCACTGAACACTTCTCGGAACTAAAACAAGAAAAAGAAGAATACATTGTTTTTACTGTGACATATGCTATCTTTTACCTTCTTTATTTTTATTCTTCATTATACCTATGTGATTTTCTACGTGAACCATGACGATGTTTGGAAATAGAACCCCTCTATGTGCACCTACCAAACAAGAATGTAATTATAATGTATTTTTATGGAAATATCTAGGATGAAATGGTAAACTAGACAGAGTATCTTGCTAAATCTTCTCCACGACTGGGCTGTTTTCTGATGGTAGTATTAACGTTTATAACGTTATCAACGTGCGCCTTCTCAGGGCCTAATTCATTTAGGTAAATAAAGTAATTTTGATGTTTCAAGTGAAGATTCCTGCTCTAATTTTTTTTTTATTGTAGCACGACATAGTGACTGCATTATACCTGATGGTAAGCATAGTACAATCCAAAAACAGTGGCGACCACCGAGAGACAGATCATCCATCGTCGGTCGCCGCTGTCATGCCGGCCATAATGACGAAAGTCACTTGGTACTGGATATGCACAGGCTGATCCCGAAACGCGACGCGCAAAAGCGAGTCACTATGACGGGCTTTTTCGCCATGTACATGGTGGTTGCGACCCAGTCGGGCTGTTAAGCCCTACCATCCCGCTATCGCCATTGCCTCGTTCGTTGATCAGCAGGGTGCACCACGTGCAGGTGAGGTTGGCTTGGGTGTCTCAAGTCTTAAGATGTTACTCGACACCCCTTACACCCCAAAATATATATATAATTTTGTTGTAATATTGTAATTTACAATCATATTACTGAAGCAACGTGTTTTAATTAGTTATAATTTTCACGTGTAAAATAGACTTATGTGTTGACACATTAATTGTGTAGATATGACTTGCAAAATAGCGTGCTCGATGGTAATATAACAAACTTATAATTATACTAACTTTTTCTGCGACTTCGTCTGTGTTGTTTGTATTAGTCATAATAATAAAAATATATTTGTATATTATTAACTACCTGATAATTACGGCTTAGTATGTGTTATTCATTATATTAATAATATTTTCTTTACAGAGGAAAAAAAAAAAAAACAAAAATACATTTAACTTACAAAATTTATTTGTAAATAAAGTAATACGTTTAATTCGTCTCTTCCGTGTATGCCCACCACACATGGTGGAACATGTGAAAAAAAAATGTGACTAGTTTTTACATGGACAACGCACAACAGAAAACCTGTATCATTTTGGAAGCGATGGTGACTTAATTGTTGCGTGTTCGGAAATCTTTTTGATTGACGTAGGTTCGTATCCTTGCTTAATTACTAATATAATAGTGTCTTACCCAACGTTAAGTGGCACGATGTAGATAAAACTAGTATCATAGAAATCACACCATTACGCGACAGAACGAAGCTAACTTTATAAAATACCTTGACAATGTGATTCTATTAGGATTTATTATTTTAACAATATATTAAACTTTTGCACGATACAAACACACATCGGTCGACGATCATTATTGCGACTTCTGTTTTCAAAGAGTAAACACTCAATTTACTGTATAAACTCATACGATTTTTAGTATATCGCTCTGTTTGCACTCCTCAGTTTGTTGTTCGGGAATAAAACGTCCTCGCTACGGCTTATTTGGTAAATACGAAAAGCAGAACATTACGCGAACACAAATAGGTACTTTGGCAAATATTCCGAGCAAACAGAACTCAGCGGGTGTAAGTAAAATAAATAAAAGCCGAGTGTGAGGGAGAGAACATGACGCTGCGTTCGTGGTGGCTGTTTATAGCTGAAAGAGTCTATAATGATTTCTAAAATAAAAAAAGTCTGATATAATAATACAATTGGGATTTATTATTTTTATAATTACTAGCAAGATCCATGGTATTATTTGTACTAATGATCGTTTAGGGATCAAATTTCGACCACATAAATGGTGCATAAAAAGTTCAAGTGTTAATATAGAGCTATTATTTACTAGGCGGGCTGATATTATTCACGTCCACAAGAAGTATCTAATTCTTCTACACGTGTTCCCCGGGTGGTGCTAAAATGTGACTTACTTTGGCGCCTCTATCATAATGACTGATATTATTATTTAACAATGTAATTTATGTAGAAAGGAATAAAATACCAAAAAAAAATTGAAAGCAAATCTAGTGTGCTTACAAAATTTCTTTTAAAATGTGTTATCTATTTAATTCCTCTCTCTATGCGCATCACACCGATTGCCCCTTTTTCCATGGCAAAACAACATATGTCGGCGAACGCGCAGCGCTTATAAAAAATTAAAGTTAATACTTTACTAACTTTACATTGAACAAAGTTATCGTGAGACGTTTATGAGAAGTATGTAAAGTACTTGTCAGAACGTTGGTATTTTCCGCAGCATCTTGGCCGAACCCTGATCGGGTGAAGCTAAGATACTGTGTAACATGACAATGATACCTGATCAGCGGCTCTCATGATGGAGCTAGAAATATTGGGGAATAAGGAAGCTGTATGTTCGGTGGAATAAAAACCATAACACAATAAAATAAAAAGAGAAGTTGTTATCGTGATCATTATTTACTTAGACAAGAGCTAAGTGTCTAAGAAGTAAAACAAAAATGTTTAATTGAAAACTATTTAATAATTTTTGCGTGACGTTCGTATAACAGCAAACCTCTATAATTTTGTTTATGTAATGTAAATGTATATAAGAAGATTATTGAAACCACTACGATTATTAAAGAAAATGTACGGCTCTATGTAAACGCATTCACGCTCATTACGTTCGTGTAACTTATATTTGAAATCCAACTATCCGGTCTCCGTCTCACGTCACGTCGCTCCGGAGGCATCGAGTCGTAAAACTCCGCGCGGAACCCCACCTAGACTTTACAACTTCACTCCCTCGTTTCCAACCCAGCCTCCTCCCCCTTCCAACCCATCCCTCTCCCCCTCCAGTCACCACCCGTTACGTAATGAGTACGTTTATTAATTAGACTGAAACACGGCGTATCGTTATTTATGTTTGCACTAGTGTAAACGGGTAAGTTAAAAGTGCGGTTTAACCATAGACGTGTAATTAAATAAATGCATTCGAAACAGACGCGATAGAGTTAACTATTTTGAAGGAAATAAGAGATTACGAATAGAGGGAAGTTATGATTTATCCTTTTAAACTACCCTAAAACGAATTATTACAAACTAAAATATATAGACAAAATGTTGTGTAATACTTTACATCAATGTCAGTGTCATCGAGACAACGAAGTAATGATGTAATGACGTCACTATCTCCTAATAGCGTAAAGCGTAAAACATTTAGTTTTACGGTCTATTTCCTTCTATTTTAACAAGAGTGTCAATCAATTCAAAATGAATCAGACCACGTTGGAACTGATTGCATATCTAAATTAGAGATATTTTTAGGGATTTTTATATAAAATTATGCGTTTTTTACATAATGGCAATAAATTAAATCATAAAAAATAATTAATTGAGTCAGTTTAAGTCACCGCGCTGATGTTTAGCATTTAGATTGATTATTATTCAAAGATGCATAATTTGATAAGAACATAAAATTGCATAAAATAAAGCCAATGCTTAAGTAAACTGACACATAGAATTACTCAATTTAAATATTAAAAAAAAACAAGTTTTCAGCTAATTCATTTTACAACCTGATAAACAATAAGATTAATTGATGAATTAACAGATACAAACTTTGTAGGTGGGTTTAACTTACTATCTTTAAGCAACAATAACAATATGAAACATTTATACCTAACAATTCAGTTTAGCTCATGAATTACTAGATGGCGTTAATAATAAATCTGAAGGCTTCAACTCTACGTGTGAGCGAATGAAGAATTAATATGTTCCAGTTAGTTGTCACACAACAAAAATATGCAAAAGCTTTAGTAAAAAAAACGTATTTCAATTTAAAGTGCTTATTTTCAGGTACATGCGTTAATAATTGACCAGGTTGTTCACGTTTTACAACGCTATTATGACGGGTAAACATTTACATACGTTACACAGACGATTTCATATTCTGTCTGACTGTATATGTATGTTTAGTTGGCTTTCAGTGGATATGGAGTGTAATGTTTGAGTAATAATACTTCATACTTCAATGATACCTGTCCCATTTATTGTATGAAAAAAATATACAAAAGAGTTATTATTAAAATCTGAGAAAATGAACTGAAATGGGATTAATGTTTGCAATTATTTTGGTGTATTTGTTTTTATATTAAAAGAAATGACTCATTCCGTCTTGATAAGAATGTAATTTTTGATAATACTGCACGATGACTATTTAAACCATTTAGATTAAATTTTAGGGCTCTGATATTTTTAATTCATCACATTTATACGTGTTAGATATATCACAGGAACACCTTTTTTTGTTGCTTTCAATTTTAAATCCTTTGGATATTCATTGAAATGATATGTTCTGTTTCAGCAATTTTGATCTAGAGTAAATGTATAATATAAATAGGTTATTTAATTAAATACATATTCTAAATTGATGAAAATAGCGTCGCGAATAATGAACTAGTTTCAATAATTTGCAAACGTTAGAATTGATTACTGTGGCTTTCCCTTAAGATATAGACGCACGTCATCATGGACTTTTCTTTTGAAATGGACAATGTCTTTGTACATTTTTGGATGTTTTTTTTTATATCATAGGAGGCAAACGAACAGATGGGTCGCCTGATGTTAAGTGATCACCACCGTCCATAGACACTTGCAACATCAGGGCAGTCGCAAGTGCGTTGCCAACCTGTGCTGGGGGAGAATGGGAATGGGAGAGAAGGAAGGGTAAAAGAGAGGGGGAAGGTGAGGAGAAGTTGGCCTCCGGCGCTCTCTGATCGGTCGAAACGCAACAATGCAAGCACTGTTACTTCACGTCGGTATTTTTGTGGGTCGGGTGGTACTACTCCGGTCAAGCCGACCCATTCATGCTGAAACCAGTAATAGCTTCAGCGTAGCTCTACCACTACAAAAAGTATCTCGAAATAGTATTTAACGTATCTCAAAAGATTTAGTGAGCGTTACAAATGTCAGTACTTTAAATTATCATCTTAGGACTTAATTAGAATATATCGTGTTTTCTCCCGTATATGTTGTTAATCTATACTAATATTATAAAGAGGTAAAGTTTGTGACTTTACGATGTTGTAGGGGGTAATCTCGGGAACTACTGGTCCGATTTGAAGAATTATTTTTAGTATTATATAGCTCATTATCGAGGAAGGTTATATGGTATATATTATCAAGCTAAGTCCAATAGAAACGAAGAACTAATGAAGTATTATTCATAAGTTTGAAAATCGGGGTTTTTTTCCCCTTGAGAGCTTCCGCTTCGTGTCAGACTTAGCTCAAAGTAACTATTACACGTGAACGATGTCGCTGGCAGCAGTTAGTGTAATTAATATAAATGCATATGTGTAGACCTTCCAGTAGAAATCCCTATACATCAGTGAAACCGTATCAAAGTACGTTGTGTAGAAAACTATTAGTAATAACAGAACTAAGCGAACTAAATGCAAAAGAACTTTGTTTTTTATTTATCACTTTTATTGTATTAATGTAGTCATTTAAATTTTCATTAGACTTTGGATTTTGATAGAAGAAGCAAGACAAAGAAAAAAATGGTATCTAAATATATTACAAAGAAAAGGTTGTTTGTTCATTGGAGATTATTTCCAGAACTTGTGAACTGATTTTAAAGCTTATTTTACTAATAGAAAGCGTATAGCTTTCCTAATTAGAAAAATTGATTTGTAGATTTAATTCTCTACTATATTTCTATTTTTAGTTATAATTACGAATACACAGTTGCATATGGATAACAATAATAACAAAGTAGATGGCATAAAAAATAACTTTGAAAATTAAACGCAGAATTCTTAAAACCCGTTTGCAGGTCACCTACTACGCTTGCGTAACGCAATCAAGGCGTTGCATCACACCGAAGAAAATAGCTGACATTGGCACTACTAGTGAAAGTATCCTACTTAAGTTGCAAGTTGAAAAGCAACCTTAATAATATATAACATAAAATACAATGTCGTCTGAAACGATTATACGTTGACGGCCGTCGCGGTCAAATCAAGTTCTTTTTTTGAAAACGAATCTGTATGATGTCACTTTAGCCAAGAAGGTTGCCGTTAGTCATAGAATAAATAATATAGACAGAACCTACTATTTGTAACAAAAAATCTGAAATGCCTTTCTATTATTGTGTAGTAGAGTCATCCATAAAAAATGTTTGAATTAGATGGTGGTTGAACGAAAATTGAATCTATGTTATATTTATTTTATCATTTTTCAGATGAGTGCGATCTCTTTGAATCGAATATTGGTGTACAGAATATATTACTGTGGGAGTTTGATGCTATAATATGCGTATAGGCAATTTAGGCAATTTTTGAACATAAATTTGTTACCATTGAAATATGTTATTCTCAGAGATTAGATTATACATTTACATTTTAAACTAGTACTTATTAATTAATGCAGATTTTTATCGAATATCGAAAAGTGATACATATGTTCACTATGTATTTAATATTTTTCGGTGCTTTTGAGTGTAAAAAACAAGAAATTCATTGTTTGACGTTGACTAGAACTGTTCAGTAATTAATCAAATTTATCAATCAAATCTCTTTTGCCAATTCACGTATAGGCATAAGTAAAGTTAATGTTATTTTTCAGAATAACTGCTTACTCTATGAGTGCTGATTTTTAAAAAATGGCGAAGTAACGGTAATCTTTTTAAATATTCAACTTTACATATTTCGATAATTTTCGTGCATTTGTTAAACTTTACATAACTTTTCACGGAACTTCTTACACGTGTAGACTTGTACGGTGTTATTGCAAAAAAGTTAAATACGTATTGAATACTTGTTTAAAAAAATTTGTTTACTTTGGTATTAAATGCACTGCGCTCGCCAAATGTTCGACATGTTGCTCTTTTATATCGCTTTGTTTACGTTAGGTTAGGATAACTTTTTTGCAATAAGTAAAGTTTCTGTGTATACAATGTTTGAATTAGAATGATTTGGAACACGAAAAAATTGTTCCTTGCTTCATTGACACGGGAGAGACCTTGTAGAGGCCGTGCAAAACACAACTGATATTCAGTTCTACGTTAGCAGATAAAGTGTCTGGAACTAAGCTAATGTGCCGCCATCTTGTATCTTTTCTAGAGACTGTATTAATTTGGACCAAACTCGTACAATGTTTATTTATATGTGTTTTTCTCTAATGTTGAATGACTTTAGGATCTAAGCTGATGGGAACACTATAAAGCCTATAGAAGTACTGAATTTTGAATGCAGTTACAGAAGCATACCCATAGATACTAAAACTAAGAGTTAAAGTTGGTAGCTAATTTGAAAGTCATCGGAAACATTTCTACCATAATACTATGGTTTAATCACGATTTTTCTTTCGTAACCGCGACTTCGTCTACCTCGTTTATCAACTGAATATTGTATTATATACAGAAGAAAAAATATAAGCAGTACACCGTTTGCCCCACTACTTTGCGGCAAGAAAATACATATATCTGAACTTAATGCCTAATGATGCTATCGAATTTTTTTTAAATGAAGACAAAATGAACGTAATGAAAAAAAAAGATTGAAATATATGGAATAATTTTTGTTTGATACGCGAACAACGACAGACCTCCATCATTTTCCATACGGGTAAAAAAGGTAAACTATATAATAAAAACCCTGTTTTATATGGACCCAAAACGTCAATATGATGTACTAACCTCCGTTGTACTTGACACTGAAACAGTCCATAACGCTAAAACAATCGACCTTTTGTGATTTTTTATAGGAGTAAAACAACCAATTTTTATACACAAACGTATTATAAAGTCTCCACGAACCCATAAACAATATATAAAAAAAATTATGAACAACGAAAGTACCCAATTTTGGGACACTGTTGATAAATTATCCGTTATTTTTGAGGAGTTGGTACTCATGTACCTATTCCATTTTAAAAGATATTGGAAGATATAGCTCTTATTGTCTGATCTCTATATTCTTTATTCTTATGCGACGACTTTTCATTATGGAATGTGCCCTAGATTGAAGGAAACCTCAATTGTAGCTAGCTGGAAATAGTAATGTTGATCTCCGTAAGTTCGAAGTGTTGCAATGAGCTGCATTTCTCGGTGAAAGAAAACATCATAATGACACCATCTTTTCTAATACCAACTTAATTTCCATTCTCAAGTTTAAAATCGGTCACCAATCATTTCACCTTGTCGACGTAGAGCCGCTTGTCTTATAATATTTTATCGACTACACATTGGGGAATGTGCATAAGATCTGCACCAGATAATTCTGCCATCTCCATTTCATATCAGGATTACCAGAAGCTGTACAGACCTCCATTTATTTACGGTTGACATACCCCTTCATCCGGACGAAGTGCTTCGCTTCGTCATTTATTATGCGAATCGCGAGGGAGTGAAATACGTTGCCTGCGTCTGATTTTCCTGAAGCATATGATGTAGCAATCTTCAAAAGAATAGTGATTGAGCATTTACTGCGTGAACGCGTTATATCCTAGGTCTTGTCTTCACTTTCTATCAGTTGTGACTGAGGTCATGCGTCGCGCAGTGTATTATAAAAAAATACCTATAAATATCTAACACTGTACCTATTAGCCAATATTTTCCTAGGCCTAGCGTGCTATCTTAGAATCCAATATTATTTAATATCACGCGAAATTCTGGTAGAATGCTAAGTATATAAAAAAACTAAATTCATTGGCTAGTTTTATTTAAATATTTTGATAGTATATTTTCTGAAAAAGAAATCTCTAATACTAGACTTAACTTCAGGAATGCAATGGGATTTGACAAGAAAACAGGTAACGAAAAAAAATGGTGCGTCCAATTTATAATAATTGCCACATCAGTATAATGCACAAAAGGTAAGTAAGATAGAAAAAATTTGGAAGAGGGGAAAAATTTGCACAAATAACGACTGAATGAACAACTGAGTATTGTATGCATTTTCGAGGCATAGCTCTAGCTGTACACGAGTGCCTCATTAACGGATACATCAATAATTAGTTTAGCTAGCTCGGTTAGCTTACCTGGAATCGAGATTATTGCAGTAAAAATAGCTGCTAAAGCCAAGACTTGACCATCTAATGTTCTTTAACTGAGTACCTTAGGTCATGTTCATATACGGTTAACGCGCGTTTTGATAGCACGTGTTTACAACTACATACATTTTATTCAGGCCGTACACATGCTAACGCGCGTTTTAATAAAGCGTATTGGTCTTCTATTTTACCGTTCAGTTGAGCGCGCGCTTTTGACCCGGATACCAGTTGAATTTAGAAGAAACTGAGGTCTCACTTATGAAACTGATTTCAATTTGGGAACCAGGGCGGTCGCGGCTATGCACGTTGAACGCCTGACAAGCGAGCAACATGAGAACACTATTCAAAAAAATTATGAGCGTTCAACAAGCGTTAAACGCTTCTTATGTGAATATAGCCTTAAACGCTCGCTTAAAAAGTGCTGTAAAGGTAAAGTGCTATGAATGGTCGTCAAAAAGTGTTCCTTTTTCAATTGTAATAGATTTTTAATTCTATAATGACCCGTGAATAATTTCATATTAAATTATTAAACACATGATTTTGTAATTGGCGTGCACAAAAACCTTGTACGAGAATTTTGGTGTCTGACCTCTAAAGCCAGTTCGGTATTCTCGACCGTTGACATTGCCCGAAAATTGCCGATACTTACCGACAACTGGCGAAGGTGGTCTCATTAATGTTAAAGATTTTAAATTTTGGTCATTGGTACTAACAATTTTAAACCTTATTACTTTAACAGTAAGGGTCACGACCAATGAATATCTGCTTCAATCGGAAATGCTTCAAAGATTTCCGCGGTGCGTTAACCTTAAGTGGAAGTCGTTAATGGAAAATCCATGGTTTTTGCGAATATGCTATACCAGTTTCAAATGCGTGACTTATTCTTATATATGTTATGTTAATTATTCAAATGTTTTATTTCAAATCAATATTGAATCTTGTTTTATTCTTAAATTAAATTATGAAATATCTAGTATACAATAGGAAAAAAATGACTCAACGTTTAGATTATTAAGTTCTTATAATTATGTAACTCTAGTATTTACTACTTTATTTAATTAATTCTTAGATTCTAGATTTCTAGAACTTCGTTTGACGAACATAAAATAAATAAAACTATATATGTTTCAATAATTAAGAAAGAATATTAAATTCAGTTTGACAGCAAATTTATTCTTGATAATTAATCAAGACTTTTATAACTAGAACGTTGATTAAATTTATGAAATATTAGGGTGATCAAATATCAAGGTCGCCCGTGATTTTGCAACCGAATTATATATAGCTACATATTTCTATGCGAACGTCAAGAGTTAACGATACAAAAGACCTACAGAATTGTCCATAGTCAACCCTGAAGTTGCGAAGGTCATAGAAAGGCGAAGGTGACACATGCCGCAATGTCCCAGGAGACAGTTAATTGAGAGATGGATGTACTCGGTGACAAAAAGGCCTAATAACGGCGAGGCGTATTAATTTACACATTTAAAGTTCATGAATATATTTTATGAGCATGATAGGCGAATTATAAATATTTATTTACAGTGTGCTATTACTTATGGTCTACGAACAAATGAATACTGAAATAATAACGATAGTGTTACTTCTATATACCTAACTAGCTGACCCTTTCACGTCTTGCCGTGGCTCAGTTATTATAACAATTACATATTGATAAGAATTCATAACTGTTGTTGATAATATGACCAATCTCACTTAACGATTTAAATTATTTTTTTAATGTAAAAAACTACTTTTTGTGACTTAAATATAAAAGTTAGACATAATTATGCTGTCGTTGACTTTTTTGTAGGCATTATCAAGCTTTACAACTTTTCTTTAGAACTCACGATTTCTTTCAAATATCTGCTTTTTTTTTCGAAACTGACTACGCTATTGACCTAGCAAGGTCTTAACAGCTTCACCGAACTACTAAGGCGAGCGCTTAAGGCTCTCAGCCGACTTTACCTGGGCAACCAGCTCAAGGGTACCGCGGCACACCTCGGCTTGGCTGTTGCCTGTTGCATGCAAAATCGCGACCTATCTTAGCTAACCTAGCTAACTATTCATATATGTATGAGTTGTTGAAACGTATATGTGTACCAAGCATACACGCCTCAACGTAAAATTGAGAGTTTTTCAGTTCGATAAGGGAAAAAAAGTAAACCCTT
>JACEII010000016.1:6138126-6253894 GCA_014332785.1 Antheraea mylitta
TCACCGGACTACTAAGGCGAGCGCTTAAGGCACTCAGCCGATTTTATTTTGGCAACCAGCTCAAGGGTGCACGGCACACCTCGGCTTGGCTGTTGCCTGTTGCATGCAAAATCGCGACCTATCTTAGCTAACCTAGCTAACTATTCATATATGTATGAGTTGTTGAAACGTATATGTGTACCAAGCATACACGCCTCAACGTAAAATTGAGAGTTTTTCAGTTCGATAAGGGAAAAAAAGTAAACCCTTCCACTTTCATGTGTAAGCGTGTAGGCGTGCACGTGTGTGGGGGTGATCGTGTAGTGTTGTAGCAGTGATGTATATTTGTGTGTCACCGTATCGCGCAAGCAACGCACTCAAGGGCTCCCTACCGAGGGATCGAACCTAGGCTTTAGCCGCTGTCGTGGGAGGCCTGATCGGGTGTGCGGGAGCGAAATTAACACCCAGACCACGGCGGCGTCATCTGTGGTTACGCGGGCGTGGGCGTGAACACGCTCTGTTACGAGGGACAGGCTGGTACTGATCGTTCGCTGACGTGATATCGTCGGGAGGGTCGGTAAAAATGTGTCGCGGACGTCTTTTATAACGCGCAGCGTTAGGTACGGGTTCATAGTTTGCGGCGGATACCACTAACAGACTGGTTTGGTCTTAATGTGATAATATATATAGCCTATAACCTTCCTTGATAAACGAGCTATATAACACTGAAAAAAATATTCAAATCGGACCTGTAATTCCTGAGATTACCCCCTACAACGCACAAACTCACAACGTCACGAGCTCACAAACTTTACCTTTTAATAACATTAGTATAGATTTCTCAGATGACAAACATTATTATTTAGCCGCTGTGCATGTGGTAAGGCTATGTTATAGAGTGATAGAGTCTGTTAATGAAGTTATAAAAATAAAAATATGTTAAAGCTATTTCTTTCCATAGACCTGTCTATGGAGTTGACGTTATCATGGGCATCCAAATTCCTATATTGTATTTATTCAAAAAATTATAGCTTGTATGTAAAACAGAAAACAACTATATTTGTGTAGTAAATAGAGTAAACCCTGTTTAATATATTTACATTTCACAAAATTGACAATAATTCTCCGATTTACCTCAGACACCGCAATATTTTCATGCAATACCTGGAAATGAAACAAATACATTATTATTTATTGTTTTAATTATTTAAATTTATTGACCAGGAATCGGGGTGAAACGTAAACTCGTGTGTTATTGTTAACCGAGTTAGCTGTGACAACGGATCCATCACCGGCAAACGATTTGTTTAATTGTAAACCTTAAATAATAAATCAGAAGGTTCAGAATGTATAAAAAATGTACCTAGTGACTCAATTTCACATAATATGTTGATTATATATTGCGTATTAAGGGAAGGTACGTGCTATGTCTGGGAGTATAAATTAAAAAAATACTTTACATTTATCTTCGTTATTGGAATAACATAATAGCAACGTTTTAAGGGTTCATCTGTAAAGCGGATGATCCGGTTTTGACAACCTCTTTGCTAGAAGATAGAAGACATATCAGAGTCATATCTAGGTATATCTGTTATACTTTTCTGTCTAAATTGATAAAAAAACTACAGTTATCTATGGACGGTGGTGATCACTTAACATCAGGTGCACCGACTGTTCGTTTGCCTCCTGTGTTAAAAAAAAGTAGTCTGAAAAAACTACAGTTGAAAAATGAAACATGGTTCACAGTTAATTCAAATAAAACAATTAAATTTAATGAACTTTTTTTAGAATAACGGGCAAAAGCGTCAGCTGTTAAGAAAATGTACAACAAGTGAGACACTGTTAACAAACGAAATAACAATTGAATTTAAAAAGGACGCTGATGAAAATTCGGCCTCACGCAACGGCGTCGGGCGAATTTCCGAACGGTTACGTCATCGCCTAATTTACAGTACGGTGTGAAACAAGCTTAACCCTCGTTATCTCATGTCGTGACGTCATGAGGGTATTGACCAGTTATGAACTTCAAAATATGTAAAAACGTTAACTCGTTAACTGCCGAAAAAACAAATAATCTTAATGTTAATATGACCAGATTTATGAGTTAACTTTATACAAACATTATACGAAGTCGTAATTTTATTTTTTAGTATTTGTTGTAATGGTTTTTTTTTTCGAAATAGAAGTCTGTTCACACTAAGAGATTCGAGTGTTGTTTTAAGTTGGAAAATACTAAAACGTAAACACCTTGGAATCACTAATTAGCCATGGAATGTTATGACTAAATTTCTGAGCCAATATTGCCTATCTTTTCGTTCCTTCAGAGTTGGAATTTTACACTAAATTTTTATTTGAATTTGTAGTAGTAACGCTATTTTTTACATTTAATATTATTCCTTGTATATTTAAGATTATCTCCGGTACAAAATCATCTCACCAGCCTGTAAGAGACCCATTTCAGCGCCAGGAAGGTATGATTTTTTCCACCATTTCAGCCCATAACGCAACATATTAAAACAAAGTTATTTAAAATATTATGACATACTCGTATTTGGTTTGACAAAAAAAATCTGAAAAATATCTTCAATATAGTAGACAAAAAGGTGAGCCGTCACAGGACGCTTGGCATATGTGACAACATCGAAATTGTTTGCATCGAAGGAATCTCAAATTACACTATAGGTATGCGAGTTCAGAGATGCAGAAGAGATTGCGCTCAGTCGCTTGCCTATGGCATCGCGTCGCCACGTTCACACAGTCGCCACACCAACAATCAAGTTTACTTGCGCTCATAGATGTTTCACATCAAAACATTTGGCATAGAATGTCCCATATAGATTTTAAATATCTTTTCAAATCCCTACATATTTTAAACTAAAAACCTCTGCCACGTCTGTTTATTTGTTCCCAATAAGCTCAAAAACCACTGAACGGATTTTCATGCGGTTTTCATCAGTAGATACGATAAAATAAGTAGATAAGTGATTCACGAGGAAGGTTTAAGTATATAATTTGTGTAGGTTTGTTTTATTATCATGACGGTACAACGTCCACCGAGTCCGCTAGTCTTTACTAGAATTAATATTATAAAGAGGTAAAGTTTGTGACGTTGTAGGGGGTAATCTCCAATGATACTAACATCATTGGATAATCTCGGTAACTTCTGGTCAGATTTAAAAAATTATTTCAGTATTATATAGCTCATTAGCGAGGAAGGTTATAGGCTATGTATCACCACGCTAAGACCAATTGGAGTAGAGCACTAATGTAAAATGTTTCAAAATCGGGATTTTTTTCCTCAGAACCTCCGTTGCGTGTAAGCCTTTGCCAAAAGTCGCGGGCAGAGGCCAGTATATTATAAAGAGTTCAGGTTCTTAATCAGTTGTATTCTTATAAAATATAGGCATACAGTTGTTGAGCCCTGACGTTGTGCAAGTTTGACGTTTACCAAGCAAAAACTAGTGGATTCAATTCGACCATTTTTATTACCTCATACACTTGGTCCTACTGTAAAATTTTAAGAGACTGTAATTTTTATACGCGTTACGCGTTCCACGAAGTTTGTAGTCGTACCGTGGAAAATTGAGGCAAGCGGTGTGGTGCCTATCTCTATTCATTCGTACACAAAATTCAATGTTAAAATAATAAACCATACAGACGAAGTCAGAAGTATCAGCTAGTGTTCTTTTTAAATGCGTTATTGAAATATACATATTGTATGGTTCGTGACACACGCTCGTGAGGGTACAAATCCGACGGCCGCCACGTTATTTTCCGTCATTAGTTAAAAATCACGATATCGTGGATAATGGAGGTGAGGTGCCGCATTTATTGTACTGCATACAGTTCAGTAACCTCGGTGACAAAACTTATAAGACAAGTCAGTATTGAGGAAGAACCCTACACTTCGATGTTTTTTCTTAAACTCTCCATGACTTTTATTTTATACTAGCCTATGCCCGCGACTTCGTTCGCGTGGAATAAATACTTGGGCTAACGCTAACATGCAGCGGAAACTGTCACGAAGAAAATAAACCCTGATTTTTAAACATTCTTCATTGGTGCTCCGCTCCTATTGGTCTTAGCGTGAAGATATATAGCCTATAACCATCCTCGATAAATGAGCTATATAACATTGAAATAATTTTTCAAATCGGGTCAGTAGTTCCTGCGATTACCCGCTACAATGTCACAAACTTTACCTCTTTATAAAACCAGTATAGACTATCGATTTTTGCATACCAGCCGATGCTGTATTGCGATACTGTATCGTGACAGAACCTATACTTACATAATCTATACAAACACACTTAGAACTTATATTCGCATTCATAATATTACTCATAAGCGCTGCACGCTGTAATGGCTGTTTAGACACATTACAATAGTGACGTGAAGTGTCCATTTATTTTCGACAAAAACATACCCAAAAATTGCTTTGTTCAACATTAAGAATTGACACGAGTTTACCGCAGGAGGTAGTTGTGTTGGCCTATACGTATAGAATCATATATGATATATAAAAATATAATTTCGTATTACAAAAATTCGAATGCTGAATTGTGTCGTAAATAATTTCATTAATTAATTACAATTCATCAAAAACTCTGACAAACGCCGTTGTTTCTTCTTAGTAAAAACGTAAAAGTTTATTCGTGTGACCATATTATATAGCTAGATATAGTAGCAGTTAGATGGAAATATACATCTATATAATAAAATAAAATATAAAATATCCGACATAAAATATATATTAGAGTTGTTGAGGTATGTATGCTTGGTACACATATATATTTCAATAACTCATATAAGTATGAATATGTAGCTTAGCTCAGATAAGTCGCGAATTGCATGAGTCAGGTAAGAGCGCAAACCGAGGTGTGCCGTAGACCCTTGAGCTAATTGTCAAATCAATTCGGGTCTACTCGCGCTCGCTTTAGTAGTCCGGTGAAGCTGTTAAGACCTTTCTAGGTCAACAGCGCAATCAGTTCGAAAAAAAAAACATCTATATAATTTAGAGGGATAATATATCAAATTAATTTGTGACCTGATATTATACATCCGATGGATTATAGGACTAACTGTACGTCATAACTGCTCCTTCAAACGTAGCTGTTAATTTATAGGAAATTTCACAAGCGGACAAACGTTAAAGTGGCCATCATAGCGTGCCGCTACTATATGACTAATTACGATGAGGTTATAGTGTATTTTCGATGTATATATGTTTATGGAGTGGAATTATATGCATCGTGAAGTATTTACAAATGAAAATTCTTCAACAGATCGCAAAGTTTGCGTCGTGTCGTGTTGATTTTACAAGCCATAAACATAACTATTCTGGTTTATTGATATTTTGGTGATAAACCTATGTATTTGAGTGTGTACTCTTAGTTATGATTTCAGATCTGAATCCGCATGTACTGCATTCACTACATTAATTATATCATTGACAACCTTAGGCTTTGTTAATGTGGAGTTTAGATGGAATAAAACTTAGAAGCCGGTAATATAGGCATACCGCTTTAACGGAAAATTATGGAAAGTGAATAACGCTTTAACGCAACAATTATGTACCATTATTTATAGCTAATCTTAATCTCTGTTATTCTTAGTAAACTTTTAAATATATTTTTAAAACGTAGTCCGGTGAAGCTGTGTAGGCCTTGAAAGGCCAATAGCGTGTGCAGTTCGAAAAAAAAAAATTAAAAGTATAATCGACTGCGATCTAAGTTAAGTATGGGGCAATACTGATGCTTAGTGCTGATATAAGAAAAAACACATTGTACATGAAATTAAGATTACAATACATTAAGCTTATGCCCAAAGCTTCGCTTACATTAATAAAAATTGGGCAAATAACTCAATAACCTAAGCTTAGGTCCAGCCACTTTGGCACCGTTACGCTAGTTGCCATTTCGGTTGAGTGTCTTAAATGTTTACCCAAAAAGCTTGGTGAAGCTGTGAGGGCCCGCCAGATCAATAGCGAATTGTTAGTGTAAAAAAAAAGAAGTGAAGATCATTCCCGTCCGTATCGTCGGGCTGTATTCACATTTTTAAAGATACTTCGTAACCATATGCAGTAGTGCATTACTGTATCTACTGTTTAAGGTAGATGCTTTTATTAGTAATTTACTTGATTGGTCTTGATTGACTGATCGACTAAATGATTAAGATGACGTCAACATAGGATGACGTCATACTTCTGTAACTGCCACTAAACGTTACCCTGATATGTATAATGCCAAAATTAACCGTCCAATATAAAACGCATCTAATACCTTTAAGCGAGCAATTCTTGTATTATATATTCTTATATAATTAGGATGTCAGAGACGGCGTCAGCTGTTTCCGTGAAACTTAGTATGTTGGTGGTTTCGGGGACGATAAATCGATCTAGCTAGATTTCATTCATAGAAAACTTTACTGAGTTTTCAGGCAATGAAGAAATATAGCTAGAATATAAAGGTAAATTTCGCCAGTGCTGTCAAAACAAAAATAGCTCAGATTGAAATCGGCTGTTTCGCCAGTTCGAAGTCGAGTGACAGTAAAAGAGATATATATATATATATATATATATTCCATAAAATATGATAATTTTGTAAGGTAAATCTAACAGTTTATTTTAATTTCAAAATGTTTTTTGAAGAACCGAGCTAGGCTTGGTCGTCCAGGTACTAAAACATAATATGCATTTGATTTTCACCTCTAAATAATTACAATTTCATTAAATATACGTAATATTAATTTATCAAGAATGTTAGTATACTAAATTATTGTTAATGAAATAATACTTATTACAGGTTTTTGTAACACCTGTGTTAAATATATGATGCCGAATTAATGTAATATAGAGCAAAGAGTTGAACTGAACCATCTGTACATTTTTAAAGTTGGCAACACACATTCATCATTACACGAGTTCGCTAGCACGTGTTGGTAACTGTTTCGAGTGTTGTCAGAGCGAAATATTGCTTTTATGTGCGTTTGGTGGATATATAAAAATAGTTCCATATTCTTCGTAACATTTAATATTAGACGACTGATATAATGCGAATTATAATATTAATAAAAAAAAATACAAACGTAATGAAGACGTCAATAACCAAAATATCAAAGAAGAAATTTAACACTAAATTTTGAAAGACGCTCTTGAGTGACACATATGATCTGAATAAATTTTTGACAATGTTATTTATCTCTGTTAAATCTTAACATCACCGGTTGGCCCATGTGGAAACGCATTGATAATGCAGCGAAAATATCTTTACATGTGAGTAACTGTTTGCTTTGTGGTATGGTTTTTCTAAGTCCGCCCTGCTTGTTACCACTCTCATGTTGAAAATCTGCTGCTAATCATCTCTTGATGTGTTCCAGAAACTGTACATGGGAGCCAGTCCACTTTAGATTTGGCTTATTGTCATTCAACATCTGACGATATTGAGGGCCTGGTCGTTAAAGCCAAAAATTAATAAAAGTTTATCTGGTGGTAGAGCCTAAAGCTATTGCTGGTTTCAGCATGAACAGGTCAGCTCGCTCGGGTTAGTAACACCCGACCCACAGAAACACCGACGTGAAGTAAGAGTGCTTACATTGTTGCGTTTTGTTCAGTCAGTGAGAGCGCCGGAGGCCCTCCACTCCTCCTCTCGCCCTTCTCCATACACAGGCTGGCAACGCACTTACGATTCCCCGGGTATTGCAAATGTCTATGGACGACGGTGATCACTTAACATCGGGTGATCCGTCTGTTCGTTTTCCTCCTATGACATAAAAAAATCTTTGTTTTTTGGACCCCTCCCGGCGCTCGCGACGCCACCCCTTTTCGGACGGTATCACCGTGTGGGAAGCGCGTGTGCCTTGAGACAATTGTGGGTCCCTCGTGTCGCACTAACTCTATTTGTGATTACCTTATTCGTTTGCTATCGTTGTACATTAAGTGCATGTGGTGTCACTATACACCATCATCATATTACTATCGTAACTCGTCGGCACTGACCACGGACGTCACAACATTTTGCTATTGTTCTCGCTGACTTTACTTCTTATTCGTATCACAAGTTCACCCGATTAGGCCTCCCTCGGCAGCTGCTCAAGCCTAGGTTCGATCCCTCGGTAGGAAGCCCTTGAGTGCGTTGCTTGCGCGATACGGTGACACACAAATATACATCATCGCTACAACACTACACGATCACCCCCATACACGTGCACGCCTACACGCTTACACATGAAAGTGGAAGGGTTTACTTTTTTCCCTTATCGAACTGAAAAACTCTCAATTTGCCGATGATAAATATGTGGAGGAGTTGTTGAGGCGTGTATGCTTGGTACACATATACGTTTCAACAACTCATACATATATGAATAGTTAGCTAGGTTAGCTAAGATAGGTCGCGATTTTGCATGCAACAGGCAATAGCCAAGCCGAGGTGTGCCGTGCACCTTTGAGCTGGTTGCCAAAATAAAATCGGCTGAGTGCCTTAAGTGCTCGCCTTAGTGGTCCGGTGAAGCTGTTAAGACCTTGCTGGGTCAATAGAGTAGTCATTTCGAAAAAAAAAATCGTATCACAAGTTGTTTTCCCTATCGTGTGGGAGCAACCACAATGTTAGACCAAAATTGCTGCAACTGGATAATGTTTTGCAAACAAAAAACTTTACAATATTTATAGATTATTATCATATCTTATTTTAGATATTTTGTAGGTGGTAGACCTACTTTGAAGCTATAACTGGTTTTAGCATAAATGGATTGGCTCGTCCGGGGTAGTACCCTTGCACAGAAAACACGCGTGAAGTAACAGTGCTTGCATTATTGCGTTTGGATCGGTCAGCGAGAGAAACACAGGCTGGCAACGCACTTGCAACTCCCTTGGTGTTACTGGTGTCTATGGACGTCAGTGATCACTTATAATCAGGTGAGCCGCCTGTCCGTTTGCTTCCGATGTGACATAAATAAAAAATACGTGTGGCACTCGGGGACTGCCGCGGTAAAGCTATTGCATAGCATTTTTTATTAACTTATGCAATTATAACTATTTATTTATTTTATTTATGTAGTATTTTTTTTCCTTTGTTTTTTTTTCCTTGATATTAATTCAAGTTACACTTTTTGAGCGTGGTGACTGATAAGAAAACATTTTTTTTTCTTTTATTAAATAAATGAGAAGTTAATATTGTCCAAAATATATTTATTATCTTACAATACATATAGGTAATTCAGGAAAACACTTTGTACACAAATTATACGAGTACAGATATTCACTGTTGTACATAGATGATAAATACCTATACACCAGTATACTTTCTCACAAACAGCTGATTACGTATTCGTACGATTTCGGAGCAGCTCGTCTCGATCCGTGCGAGCTTTGTACAGTCGTACCATATATACGTTAAGCGAACGCTCGGCCGAGCTACATGGTAGGCAGAGTGGGGGGTGTTAGGTTTTTTCGTTACGGAATTTTTGGATTCGGTCTCCACGCTCAAGGCCCGCGATAGAAGCTATGCAATAGCTTAAAAATTCTTTGATAATAGATTATGATGACATAAATAAAAAATATTTTCATACTTTATATAAAATATCGAAGAAATATTTTATTAAATATCAATGGAAAGAGTTGAATAGTCCGGTAACACACCGCACGTATCGTAGATATTACTGGATATATTTTAGGTGCTCAAGTTGGCAACACACATTAATCATTCCGTGAGTCTATGTGCACGTGTTAGTAACGTGTGTTGCGAGAGCGAAATATTGCTTTTATACAGCTCCCAATACGAAGAGGCGGGACGGAAGTGGCGAAAGTATACTTTGATATGAAGAATGACATATATGACGCGAAAAAATAGTTCTAATAAAACATTTGGCTTGTACTTCGTATGGTTATAGATTTAGCGAACCGGAACAATAATGGCGTTATTACAAAAAAAGTTAAATACGTATTGAATACTTGCTTTAAAAAGGTTTCGTACTAAATGCACCGCGCTCGCTTGAACTAAGTTCGCGTTATCCTTTTTGCGCAAGTCTAACCTAACCTAACTAAAGCGAGATAAAAAGCAAGATGGCGAACATTCAGCGAGCGCGGTGCAATGAAATTGTAACCTTTTTAAAGCAAGTATTCAATACGTTTTTTTTTTTCTCGAAATGACTACGTTATTGACCCAGCAAGGTCTTAACAGCTTCACCGGACTAGAATATATAGTATTCAATACGTTTTTTTTTTAATAACACCGTAATTGTTTACTATAACTATTCTTAACTTATTGTTTATTTCGGTCGCACACTGGCGAGATTAACACGTCAAGGTAATTTTCTTCGTTTAACCGTTAGTAAGGTGGAGGACAGGAAACAGTAAAAGTAAAAACTATAAAATATATATATAGCTTTTAAAATATATACCGTTTAAAATACCTAAACATGTATTCCCTTCAAAAATTAAATTGAAAACTGTGGCAAGTCGAAATAACAGAGTTTCAGTGAAGAAGGAACTATCTGTTTTTATAATTCTTTGTCAGTTCTTTTGTATCACTGTAATAAAAATATCTTAAGTCCTGGAGAATTGAAACGAAACTCTCGTACAGTTTTACCCCAAAACGTTCCAAACAGAGTTGTTACGTTTGAAACATTCACTTGCAAATTGATAAGACAGAAGCGAATAAATAAAACAAATGAAGGGTACCGAGAGAGGGTTGAAGCGGCACCCAGTTTTATGTAAATGTTGGATTCTGTGCGAGCACCTTCGATTCTTCAATGTTTGATGTGCCGCGGGTGTTCCCACCCTTTTCCTTCTCAAAGGTGGGTTAAAATAAGATGTTTACAGTTCGATAACGATTCTCGGCTTCGTCCGGGATGAAGCTAGAGGTCACCGGATCGCTTTGAAATGTTGGGTTTATTTATCTTAGTTTTTACATACGTTTGCCCAGTTTATATTGCGAAAATTCCCTTGCTTTTCGAATGTGACCCCGAACTTGAAGAAATTTCGTGGAATAGTCAATTATTTTTAACAACTTTTGCTCGTGGCTTCGCTCGCGCTATCTATATATCTCTTTCTTTCAAGAACATTACTTCTTCGAGAATAGTACTTAACAGTAAAAGTATAAAAACAAACAAACTTCCGTTTGTTTTTTGTTGATATAACTGTTAAATCATATAGGGATGTGAGTTTAATGAAAAAAATCGATTAATTAGAAATCGATTTTTCTCTTTTTAAATAATAATCGATTTGTTAAAAATCTATTTTAGTGAAAATAAATAATCGATTTTTTCAAAAATCGATTTTTATAATATTTAAAAATAGACATGCTTTCCATATTCCTATAATAAACCTAAAGATTTAAAATAACAATTTATCAGATTAAGTATCACATAAAATTATACGTATCAAAAATAACTAGTTCAAAACAAAATAAAAGTGAATGTTCCTTTAAACTTTCAAGGTAAAGAATATAGAAACTAAATACCATAGAAATTTTCAGTACAATTAAACATTATATCGTAATAAAAATGAAATGATAAACATCCTAACAAAATGACAACATTATAAACTGTAAAATTCAAAACAATGAAGTTCTCTTTTAAATTTTCATATTAATCATAGTGTGACTGAGAATTTTTTTTATTGAATAATTTCAATAATAATTTATAGTTTTGTAAACTTATCGATGTCGAGTTTACCATAAGACATTTTTAGTAAACATGTTGTACTCGCATGACAGACCTTTTTAGTTTTATTGAAAGTTTTAATTTTACAGAGAGCGGTATTTGGTTGTCATAAGAACTACAACAATCATTATAAGATATAGTAACTCATGTTACTTGTAAGGCAGTGGGATGTTTTCATTCTATGTTCTTTTTAAATTTGTAGTTTCACTACAAAATTTTTCATTCTATCGAACAGGAAATGCATATTACTGTGGTATTATTCTTTTTCGTTATAAAATACTTTCGCCAGCCGCTTTTAGGTGTTTTGCGGCTAGAAAACATTTTAAATTTTTACAAACATATTATCTCACTATGCTCACTCTTCAATTGTAAATAATAATTAACTTATTTTGAGTTTTTTTCATCCCTCGCATAGATGTTTATAAAAATCGATTAAAATGCGTAATTTATATAATCGATTTTCAAAAATCGATTAATATAAAAATAAACATCGACAATAAAAAATCGATTATAATAAAATAAAAATCGATTTAATTAAAAATCGATTATTTTTTAACATCCCTAAAATCATATACATATTCATCGACACATAATAAATTTCTAGGTTCTCAGAATAAATTTGAACATCAGGTATATTAATTATCTTCGCAATTCTGTTCGTGTGAACTATAATATTGTTTTAAGAGTTCTATTTTAATAAAGATTTTTAAACAATACTAGTGTTATAACAAAAAAGTTAAATACGTATTGAATGCTTGCTTTAAAAAGGTTACCTTTTAAATGCACCGCGGTCTCTGTATGTTCGCCATCTTACATTTATGTCTCGCTTTGGTTAGGTTAGGTTAGACATGCGAAAAAAGGATAACGCGAACTTGCCTCGGGCGAGCGCGGCGCATTTAGTACGAAGTCTTTTAAAGCAAGTATTTAATACGTATTTAACTTTTTTGTAATAACACCGTACGTATCTCATATTCTATCTAAATAGTTATTGCAGGACATTTTTGTAAACAATGTTCATTACCAAAACAATAAGATCAAATTAACAGCTATAAAGGGACTTACATTTTTAATAATAAGGACAAAATTATATTACTTTATATTTAATTCAATTAAGATTAATGTCTTAACACAGTTCATAACACATTTTAAGTTGAATCTACCTTATTAGTTATTTATTATTAGTTAAAATAATCATTGTGACTTAAATGTAAAAATTACAACTATAGTACTGCCTAGTTTATTTTAATCACTTATATTAGAAATAATTGTCTATTGAATTAATTTAGTTACTATATACAAATATAGGTAAAATATACTTACGAATCATCCCGGTCGACAGTTAGTTTTGATTAAATTACTTTGAGCTTTATAATAAATTAGATATATTATATAATGCAATAAAATGTAAATTTAAATTTAGCCAGTGTAATGCACATTTATAATTAAAAAAACATAAGTTCGGTGGTTGTCAAGTTACAAGCACAGTAACAGTTAAATAGAAAAACAAACAAATGTGTCCTTTTATAATATATTACAACAGAAATAAATAATATTGTCCTATCAAAAAATCTATATTTGTAATACCCTAATATTTTAATCCGTAAAATAAGCAACTTAATAAAAAAGCTTAGAATAATTTAAATCTCAATGCGACGTAAATATCGCATACGAAATGAACATAAGCACTTTGTTTATTGTCGATTTTAGAAGTATCAATATTTTTTATTACACTTATACATTTGTAATAAAAGATTTTTTCGGACGAAGTTCATCGCTCGGACCGTCTCGAGGTCACAATTGGAGTTTTATCACACCGAAGCGAACGCTTATTAAAATACCCTGTTCCAAATTGCGAGGTTGTAGGCTAGTTTGAAAACTACAGAATATTCCCGGATTTAATTTAACTAATAAATAACTAACATACTCGCAACTTTGTCTGGGTCGTTTAGTATCTTAAAAGTATATCTTACTAGCTTTTGTCGGCGGCTTCGCTCGCGTTAACGGAGATATTACCTAACCTTCGACAATAATCCATTTTTTTTAAATGAGGATGCCTTTTTCTGTACTTCTTTGATAACATGTACGTAGATTTTCGCGATGATAAAATGAGTACATAGTTAAGACGTGAAAACGTAACAAACTCAACTTCGCATTTTTTATATTATACAGGATGACTGCTTAAAGAGCTGCAATATTCTCACAAATTACTCATAACTTGGTTCCCGTTCTAAATCAGTAAAAAAAAATTGGTGCTTAATATTTGACCTAATTATCTGAGGAAACACAAAACTGATATACACGCAACATCTGGAGATTTTGATAAAAACGAACTGGTGTAATAAATACAGAAGCGGTGAATCACGTCGTGCCACGTACTCCAAGTTGCGTTCCGCTTCCTTTGCAGTTATGTAATGATTAGCTTTGAAAAGTGCCCCTTCAATTTTATTAATTGAACCCAAGTGTGATTTTTTACATTTAAAAGTATCGTCTCAAACTTTCGTCCCATCCCATACTTTAAAAAGTTTTAGAAGTAACTTTACTTAAGGTCTCTTTGTTGTTTGTTAGGATTTGCGTTCATTTTATTATTCTATATGTTAAATGTCACCACGAATCACCATATGATTGAAAGGTGTCACATTTTAAACATTTACTTGGTATACAGTTACATTTAGGATGTATAGTGAAGTAAATATACACACTACACCACTTGCTCCAATACTCCAGGCCAAAATATTTAGATCGTTGAACTCATAGTGGTTATTAAAATCGTAGTTTCTTAACTCGTGACTAACTTCGTAGTATAGGAATCTCTAGTGAAAACTCTTTTTAGATAAGGAGATCTAAGGTCTCTAAGGTTACACGTGTATAACTTCAAACCTAACTAATTTTGTCTATAGTATAGATTTTCGTAAATTTATATGTATTATTATAAAAAATAACTTATAACTCATAAAGTTGATAAAGCCTTCACAAAAATTATATGTGAGAAACAATAAATATCATTTGGATTATTTAAAAAAATATGTGTTACTTACGTTACAGTACATTGTAATAAGATGCCTGATTAAAGGTGTTACGCACATTTTGAACGTCCCATATTTATTGCTATACAATATACATTTAAACAATGAATAGTTGTTATATATGAACGTATAGAATGAATATCCTTGATAAGGGAACAAACGAATACTCTGTTTTTATAACACTAACTGATATACTTTATGAGATTTCTAACTAGTAACAATTAAGGAGTCAGTCATCTTATGTGTATCATCTTATGAGATACAATTTTCAGGAGTCCTTCATTAGTGTCACAGTTGTCATTTTATTTAAAAAAATGTTGTGTCTAGACACACCGGCATGACCTGTGTGTTCTCAACGGTGTTTTAAAAACCCTATTTATATTTTTTCAATTATTTACGAACAAAGGATAATAATTTCAAATTCGATCTACTTAGGTCTATATTATATTATCTTTATGAATGTTGAAACTGAAATGAAACATCTTGATGATTGGTTGACGTGTCGATATATTTTCTACCTGATCTGGGTTTTTCTAGCGTGGACTACAGAATTCTTAGTTTTCTGTAGAATGTATTTGCTAAAGGCCTCTTTTAATTTGATTACAATGTTTTCCAACACTGATCCCTCAAATTATTTTTTATATAAACCGTAACTGTTTGAAGAGTGACAACCTTCAGTCGTGTGATAGTTCATGGTCACATTTTACACATAAAATAATAATATCAAAACAAATACTAATAAACAATAAAGATAACCTAAGTTAAAGTTTTTTCTAAGGCTCTTAAAAGTATTGGTACAAATTTAAATAAACCTAGGTATAATGACCCTCTCCCAGGGTTTATAACCTTTGATAATAAAGCGGACAATAAACCGTTCTTTTGTTCCTTTGTTAGTTGGTTGACTTGACTTTCACTTCACTTTTACTAAACCCGACGGTCATTGACACTGTGCTTTATCCTAAACGGATAGAGGATTGATTATAATTTTCTGAATAATTACGTTAAATTTTAAGCACCTATTTTTTTAATGGATTTAGAACAAGTATCAAATACTGAGTATTCTGTAAAAATATTGCTGAGGAGTAACCAGTCACCCAGTACATCTACAACTGTCTGCCATTGCTTTTCACAAGATTTTTAATATATTTTTTAAATTAAAATACACATATATTTTTTAAAATCGTCATTACGGTTTGATTAAGGAAATGTGAGAGATGTTCTCGCGAACATGCGACGAGATTACGAAGGCCGAGCATTATCAAGAAGGTCACATATCAGAAATTCCTGCACACAAATATTAATTAAGAAATGTAAACTTCGAACACACCGCGATCGAGGATGATAATTTGCAGAAAATCATCCCTTTAAAATTTGATAGTCGTGGACGGTGGTCATAATATTTTTACTATATTATTCTTCGAGCTTTTATTTACAATGAGCAGATAAATAAATTATAATATATTTCTCGAGACAAATATAATTGAACCAACATTAAGGCATTCCGAGTCACAACCAAATAATATGCGTGAGAATAATTCTTTGTTTCTGAGCCCGTTCTTTCCTTTGCCTTGAATGTGATAAAGTACCTTACACATTAACTGTAATTACTGACAAATATTCACATAACTCATGCGCAAACACGCCAGTTCAATAAAAAAGCGGAACGCGTGATTTGTGGCGTGCGACCCGACGGAATGACCACTAAATCATGCAATTGACAAAAACATGCCACATTATTGGTTTTGCTGTGGCTTTTTAAGCGATTTTCAGGAGATTCGGTAATATAGTTAGAGTTATATTTGTTTGTAGTACGTTATTTTTATCTTTATGTGTGAGCTACTCTATGTGTGTTTTATAAAAGCTGAAGAGTTAGTTTGCTTGAACGCGCTAATCTCAGAAACCACTGGTCTTATTTGAAATTCTTTTAGTTTTAGATAGCGTTATTTATCGAGGAAGGTTATGGACTATATATCATCATGCCTCCAATAGGAGAATGAAACTTCGTCACCCATTACGAATGTTTTAAAATCGTTTTTTTTCTTTTGAACACTTCCGCTGCATGCGCTGCGTAAATGGTAACTCTTCCAGACGGTCAAAGTCGTGGGCAGAAACTAGTAATATATAAAAGTATCTATACTTCGCCATAAACTCAGATCGAGGGTTTAAAATAACACATTTCAAATCAAATCCTAATTTCAGCTTTCAAACTCACAGTTTTTCTTACTATCGTTTAATCGCTTACTGCTTACCATTATTCAATACTAGGTGAATGTTTATACAGTAATAATATTTACCGAGGACACTCTACTCTCTATTCTCCTTCTAAGTCAATTTAAAAATTAAGTGCTTAATATTTGACCTAATTAGCTAGAAACACAAAACTTATACTCAAAACATTAAGCGTCTATGTTAAAGCACAGTTTCAATAACCGTCTGCTGAAGTGAAAGTATAGCTAACCAACTAACAAAGTATAATTTTTCAAAGTTTGAACTAACAAAAGGTTTTATTGTCCGATCTTAATCGATAATTAACTCCGGATCGCTCATTATTACCTTAGTTTATTCAAGTTATACTCCATACTTCTGAAATTCTTAAAACAAACTTTTTCTAAAGTTCTCTTTGTTTTCTATTAGTGTTTGTTTTGATGTTATTATTTAATATGTCGCGACAATAAAATGTCACATCCTAAAATACTGCGAGTATAAAAACTTTCACCTGGTATAAATACTTCCTTTACAATAAGAGGTAGGTACTAGATTGCATAAAAACTTTTCAAAAACACAACTGAATCGACATTTTTTTAAATTGTATTCATGTTTTAATGCATTATTAAATATGAATATTTATAAGTTTTCAACAATGTGATCCATACATCAATTCTAATGTATCGCTGAATGTAACACTTTGCATACATTATCCATGTAGATTGCAAACTTATTAATAATGCATTTGGACCTTGGGCGCATGCGTCAAACATTTGTTGTTATGATCGAATTATATAAAGTTGTGTAAAGATGCGGTCACGTTGGAAGTGTTTTGTACTGATATTACATATTGGCGATAAACACCAATAACGTTTGACCAACCTTTATGATAGTGGGAACACCTAAGTATTTTGGCATGAAGAAGGTTTTATAACATCTATTATACTATAAATTACCATATACGGTGTTGTCGCACTTAAACTTCTATAGAAAAAAAAACCTATGTCATAAGAAAGAAATTTATATTCTGGCTGAGCACAACTCCACGGTAGTATAGTATAAATATAAGATACAGTATGGAAACTACCTACAATCGCTCATCGATTCGCATATTTGTGTGAGTGTGCCGTTTTCGAGCTTTTGTAGGTAGTTTCCGTACTGCCTTTCATATTTATACTGTGACGGTACGGTAAAAATAAGAAGTCGCGAACTTTAGTAGCTCAGATGAAATTTATTGCAAAAGTATGGAAGCGACAGGAGAGAACTAAATTAAGTAGCTCCTCAGACGCTTAGTTATATAATTAAAATAACAATATAATTTATGATAAATAAATAATTGTTTGAAAAGTATTAAAATAAAAACTATATAATACTTTGAATAACTATAACGTTGATACTCGCTTTAACTTTAACACTACCTTTATGTCAACAAACTGAACGAGTGATAAATTAAAATATTTTTATTTTTATGTTTTAGGGTCATAATATTTATTTTGTCTGTCTGTTTGTTCGTGATAAAATCAAAAACTACTGAACGGAATTTCGTGGAATTTTTATTAATATATTAAAGTGATTCACGAGGAAACTTAAGGTTATATTATTTTGTCAAGATTTTGTGTAAACTTGTTGAAATATAACGATAAGTGTTGGAAGTGTCGGAAAAAGTCAAGCCGCTTGGGTGCTTTCGTCAGAAATTCTGCCTATTGAGATATAACAAAACAATTGAGATAATAAACAACGCAGTCGATATCGCGGGAATCACCTAATATCATATAAAATTGTAAATTATACGAAAACGAGAACCATTGAATAATCAGGTAATCCGCTCACTATATTATAGTAGGAGGACAGCCCATTAAAAATATATCAATGAGCATCTATCAATGCCTACACACCTAATTCTACTTCAAACATTACTTAAGCTTCAGCTTTAATTTTTATAATTGCAATATGAAATGATATTGGAGTAGTTTTCTTTAATACTATTATTCTATCAGTTATACTGAAACCTGGTGATAAATATCGATGGTATAATACAAGAAACACTCATTAAAAATAAGGATTGTAACACTATGAACTCGTTCTGTCAGTAAACAATACGATGCTGAATAAAAGATATGAACTTTGAAGTGCCTGGGTAGAATGTCCAATAAACATTGACATCGAATGTTTTCTGTGTATCGTATACTAGCCCATGCCCGCGACTTCATCCGAGTTGTAATAGTTACTACTCTGGGCTAAAGCTAACACGCAGCAGAAGCTCTCAAAAAGAAAAAAAACATCCCGATTATGAAACATTTTTTATCTGTGCTAAGCTCCTATTGGCCTTAGCGTGATGATGTATAATAAATAGCCTATAAATATTTTCGATGAATGAGCTATATAACACTGAAAGAATTATTCAAATCGGACCAGTAGTTCCTGAGATTACCCCCTACAACGTCACCAATTCACAAACTTTACCTCTTTATAATATTGGTATAGATTACAATGTCGAAACTAAATATTTTATATACATGTTTATATTCCATACTTCGAAAGATTCAAATATATTTCACACACAAATCACAGGATTCAAAACATTAATAATTTAAACGCATAACAGTCATTATAAGCATTGACCATTTTTAAACGACCTAGCAACCTTTAAGCCTTAAGAACATTGACTTTAATGCTACTCAACTTCATCACCTACAATGATAATAAGCACGCTTCATTGATAGCCAAAATAACAATCTATTAACGATTGCGGTTAAGTTTGCTGAATTTCAAAAAAAAATCGAGGTAAGGACTACCGGCTCGAGTGAAAACTTAAAACAATGAAATAACTGTTTCCTTTTGAAATTTTAAATGAATTAGTATGAATGATTTAATTTTAATAATTTGCATATTGACATTATTAACATTAGGTTCGTTTTAACATCTATTGCCACTATCAACAATAATTATATACTTTTTATACAATTTATTAATTAATGAAACATATGGTGAGCTGCCCAAACTCAATACAAAACATTAATATTAGACGTACACAGGCCGCTATACTACGCGGCGGTTGTCTGACGCGCGAGCACAGTACGCTCAGTCACGTTTTCCTAGCATGTCATGATGCGAAATCAGAACTTTATCTACTGCAATAAATACCGCTCAGCGCGCCTAATGACGATTGTATTTCAAAATATGAATAACTATGGCCAATTGTCATAAGCATACCTTTTAGACAAACTACAAGCTAACTACGCCTATAGCGTCAATTTTGCAAGCGTAATCGACACAACTTTTACAAATAACATTAATCATTTACCAAAAGCATACAAAAACCAGTAGACCGTCAACAAACAAACGCTGTTTACAAACATGCTATGACTCCACGACATCAATTAAAGAAGTTCTATCAATGAAAGTTACATTTGAACTGATGCCAAGTGATCTGACATTGCTAGTTTGTCATACGGAGTTTGGCAACTGTTCACACAGTTTAATTTGTCGCCTATAAATAAGTCACTACTTAGTAATTTGGACGATAAAGGTACGTATTTGTTGTTGTATTCGTCTAATCTTTTCCCAATTTCGGAAATTTAGATCTTGATATTTGGTAGTAAATTTATTTTATTAAGTCTAGATATTTTCCTGTTAATAGTTATCATTTAGTTGGAAGTACATATGTGTCTGGGGGTAAATTTCGCTCCCGCACACCAGAATAGGCTCCCCTCGGCAGCGGCTCAAGCCTAGGTCCGTTGCCTCGGCGTGGAGCCCTTGAGTACACTCCTCGCGCGATACAGTCACACAAAATCTAACAACACTGCAACAACATAACACATACCAACTCCACACACGTGCACGCATACAGGCTTTTTTCCCTTATCGAACTGAAATAGCTTAAAAAAATTAACCGACCCAAAATACATATAAGAGTTGTCGAGGTATGTATGCTTGGTACACATATATGTTCCAATATCTCATATAAGTATGAATATGTAGCAGCCTAGGTTAGCTCAGATAGGTCGTGAATTGCATGTATCAGGCAACAGCCCAAGCCGAGGTGTGCCGTGCACCATTGAGCTAGTTGCCCGAATAAAATCGGTTGAGTACCGTAAGCACTCACCTTAGTAGTCCCTTGGAACTTCTTGAAGTTGTTAAGACTTTGCTAGGTCAATAGAGTAGTCAGTTCGCAGAGAAAGATAAAAAAAGTACATATGTGATATATGATTAAATCACAGTCACTATTCACTGAATCATACTTCAAAATATTCCTAGAGTAACGTTTACTTCATTTCCTGTCCTTACAGTTTGTAAATAAAATTCGTTTCAAATACCGAGCAATTTTGTTGCCATTCGAAGACTGCAGGTGCGTTTGACAGTTACGACAAATTTCGTTTTGGTTCAACTATTCTCCGCTTTGCTTCTGGTCCAACAATTTTAAAATGTTAAAATAAAAATTAGTATTTAATAGACATTCATACAAACTAGTCATTGTTGTTTAAATTCGACAATAATTCACTAGTTTTCAATATTAAAGAAAAACAAGAAAATATTTTTTTTTATCTTCTCAGAAGTTCCTCAATAGCCACTATAACAAAAAAAAATCGTTGGCAAATGGTAGAAAAGAGTAGTCATTAGTTCTATCTTGGGTTATTTGTATATAGATTACTCAATAATTAACTGTCAAATAACATTAATTTTAATGTAAACTAATGTAAATTGGGAATGCATTTTGAATCCCGTATTAAAATATATCAAAGAAATTACTTTGCATTTCTACAAACTTCATAAAACGTGTTGTTATTATTAAAATAGCTTACGTTTACATTAAATTAGAAACAATGGGTAATAACAATTACAAGTAGGTGTCGACTGCACTGACGTTATTTCTTGTTTATGCGGTCGGTATTTTTGAAGTAGAAAAATGTTAATAAATACTACTTCTTTTTTCCTTATTTAAAGTTTATTAAAAATTCTACGATTT
Organism: Antheraea mylitta; assembly: GCA_014332785.1. Taxonomy (NCBI): domain Eukaryota; kingdom Metazoa; phylum Arthropoda; class Insecta; order Lepidoptera; family Saturniidae; genus Antheraea; species Antheraea mylitta. The sequence continues at coordinate 6,159,958 of JACEII010000016.1, forward strand.
CGATTTCATTACAGTAATTTCATTTATCATGAAGTTGCATAATCTATTTGCTTCGTGAGCCTGTAAGAAGCCCATTACAGGGCCATAGGAATATTCCCGAAGGAAGTTATGAGCATAGTCACCACGCCAGCCCATGACGTATAGTCGATTTCATGCTCCAATAAATCCACAGTTCTATATTTTCCCCCGTAAAGAAGTGCTACACGAAACTGAGATATACTCAGGTATATTTTCTCGCAATATTTTATTTAGCCGCCAGCCCATAGTGTTACCAATTTAAATGTACGCGAATTCCGAAAAATTCATTGGTACATACCAGGGTTCGAACAAGCAGACATCCACTGGTCAAGTCTAATGGTCTAGTGATTATCCCGACTTATCTATTTAATTATATAACTGTATAATTATGAAGATGTTTACTATCTTCTTATTGAACAAAACCAAATTGTGTTATCATAAAGGCAATCAACGTTATAAAAAATCATCCTAAAACAGTTAATAGTTAAATAAAATCATAAAAATAAACAATTCAATATAAAAAAAAGAAAAATACCCAATAGTTACTTACAGATACGATTTTTAATGTATACAATATATAAAAAAGCAAAAAAGGTGCGGACCAAGAGTCTGCAACATAGAAGAAAAAAAACCTCTACACCAATTATCATGAAATATTGGAAAGCAGGTAACTCAAATATTTATTACTAGGCTCTGCCCGCGACTTCGTTATTTTGGGCTAACGCTAACACGCAGCGGAAACTCTCAAGAGGAAAAGGAAGCCCGATTTTGAAACATTGTTCATTGGTGCTCCGCCCCTATTAGTATTAGCGTGACTATATATATCCTATAGCCATCCTCGATAAGTGAGCTATACAACATTGAAAGAATTTTTCAAATCGGACAAGTAATTCCTGAGATTACCCCCTACAACGTCACAAACTCACAACGTCATTAACCCACAAACTTTCTTTATAATATTAGTATAGAAATTACAATAGTAAGACAATGAAGTAAAAATATTTATTTATCATATACATCTTATTCAAAATATAGGTTTTTTTTTTAACTTTATTTTTGGCAATCAATCTTTCCGATTATTACTGCCATTCTCACGTAGTCAATATTATCACAAACTTCGTGTGATCATTCCAATATTAAGCATCGTATGAAACCATATTCTAACAAGATGGTGGATCCCTTGCTAGAACCTTCCAGGAAGTTTTTGTGGCATCTCAGAATTTCATGATCCGTGTTATTATTTTCCATTCACTTCACTTATGCATAATAAACTAACTATATTACGTAAAACACCACCAAATTTACACAGTATATAGTCAAATAACACAAGATTATGAATAAAATATAAAATCCACTACATGACAGACTAAAATCCCGCCAAAAACTCCAATATTTATTTATCATATACATCTAATTCAAAATATAGGTTAGTTAATAACCTAGGAATATTATCGTTGATGGTAGTGCTTCTTTATACAAAAGAAAATCAAACAAGTGTTTAAATGTCTATACCAAATTCAGTTCCATTTTTGTAGGGGGTCTACAACAACACAAACTTACAAACTTTACCTCTTTATAATATTAGTATAGATGACATATACTAATCATAAACTCACTCTCTCTTCCTCACTTCTGTTTTCTCGTCAATAGATATAAATATTCTATGGTATTAAACTATTTATTCCACAAAGAACTTAGACAGGTTTTAATATGTGGATACATTTGTTTCTCTATTTCTTCTATACATTCCTTTTTCCATTTATCGTAAAATATAAAAATATATCCCAAAAACGTCAACCGCTCAGAAAGTTACGAACAGATTGTGACGAAATCTGACAGAGGGATATCTTAAAATTCGGTAAAGGTCAAAAGTACTTTCCACCCTCTCTTAACATAGAAGTTTAGTTTTCACTTTTCATGTTATGTAAACAGTATCCTCATAATTTTAAGTGATTACGGTAACTTTAACTTATACTTTTCTCCAAACAACCTTTAAGAATTGTAGTTTGAAGCAAGATATAATAGATTGCTACTTTTGATGACTGAGTTAGGACGTGTCTTGTGCTCTGCTTAACATTAGCACACAGTCTTAAAACCGGCTTCCTAATTATATAATCTTTCTTAGTTATGTGAATAAGATATGCTTCATTCAATCTTAAATCGTTGGGTTTATAATAGACCTACAGGGAAGTAATGTAAATAAGCGAAACGTATTTTTAACCGACGAAAGAAATGGAGGTATATATTTTTTTACATAACATAACTTTTTACAGTATAGTCCGATTTTAAAAATTCTTTATTTTATTTATTAGAAAGGTACTCCGAAAAAAAAATTCAATCCTAAGGGTATGAAAATCGAGAATGATTGATTATTCACGCACTGATTATATATATGACCGCGCATAACTTTAGACAGAATAGTCCGAATTAAATTATTATCCTTTGATTTAAAAGAGTATACCCAGAAATTGGTCCCATATACATGTAAACATGAAAAAAGCAACCCCAAGGGTAGGAAAACATGGCATGATTCATAATTCAGCTTCTGAGTTGTGTAATACAAATAAATTAACAAGATTAGTTAACAAATTAACTAACAAAATTAAATATATAATATAAATATAAATAATAAATATAAATAATAAATATAAATAATATAAAATTAATTAACAAAATTAATTAGTAAGATCATGCCATGGCCACAAAAAATTATAAAATAAAAACTTTTTAACAAAAAATTAAACCGCCGAAAAAACTGAAAAGCAAAAAATAATAAACGTTTTACTTTATTCATCTTAATAACTAAGTTCTGAAACGTAAGTAAGTAACGTAAGTATACCTACGAAATTTTGAGTCGGCACTAAACAATCAATGAACAAAGATCGCTAGATACTTACTTCACACAAATAACCAAATCAAATTAATAAAAATGCAATGTGAAATCTCCAGCAGTAACATGTGTGCCCGTTGTAGTCCGGTGAAGCTGTTAAGACCTTGCTGGGTCAATAGCGTAGACATTTCGAAAAAAAAAAAAAAACCGTTCGGGTTGCTTCGTAAGCGCTCGGCATGCAAGGGGTGTGTCACGCTGCGCCGCCGCCGCGTATCGCTCTTTACGTAATTAATTAGTTTGCGACTTAAAATTACTTAGGTATACTTACTTTAGTTTAAGAACTTAGTTATTAAGATGAATAAAGTAAAAGGCTTATTATTTTTTGCTTTTCAGATTTTTCGGCGGTTTAATTTTTCGTTAAAAAGTTTTTTAGAAGTTATTTCATAAATGAACTACCTCCAAAAACTTAAATATACTCAGATTTATCTTATCGGCGTGTTGACGAAAATACCTACTGTAAATATATGCAATTTCTCTATTGGCATTAATAAAAAAAAAACGTGTTAAAGGGTATCAAATTGCAATTTTAAACAAGGATAGCTCAGTGTTTAGCGTATTTGCATCCTGCGTCATTCGACATAGATCCGAATCCTTACTCTGTTTAAGTCGGAACCTTTGATAAAAAAAAAAACATCTTGATGGGATCATACAATGTTAATGGTTTGTAGGTGTTTGAACCACGCTGTGGCCATTTTGGCACTAATGTGTCGGCTCGCCCGGGGTAGTACCACACTCTCACAGAAAACCGACGTGAAGTAACAGTGCTTGCATTGTTGCGTTTCGTTTGGTCAGTGAGAGCGCCGGAGGCCCATCTCCCCTCTCCTTCCCCATTTCCCCCTTCCCCTTTCCCCTCTAAATACATCTTGGCAACACACTTGCGATTTTCCTGGTATTGCTAGTGTCTATGGACGCCGGTGATCACTTAACATCAGTTCATTTACCTCCTATGATATAAAAAATGGGGTTCTTTCTTATTCCGCCAGGCTGGCTATCATCCTCAAGTGCAAAATCTGTCAGCAAACAGTTTTTGATCTATTCCTACACATAGACTTGAGAGCAAGTTCCACTAGTTGAAAATCTGTTGCCAAACATATCCAGGTGTATTCCAACAGATGGACTTGACATCAAGAAATTCCCCTTTAGATTTAACGAGGACCTTCTTGGACCACAATGTATGTAAAAATCGTGATATAAAAAAATGGTAATTTCAGTTAATCTTAGGAAGTTTTTAATGTTATGCATGCAGATATAGCAATTTGACTACTTTTCTAAAACTAGGTTAGAATTAGAACATAATTTGAAACTATCATTTGTAGCTGACACAGAAATTTTGGTTATATTATTGCTAAGCTCTTGAAAAATACGTAATTCGGGAGCTGAATATTAAAGTGTAAATAATTTAGCTTTGCGATAGAAATAGAAATGCATTTTAATACTTGTGATATAATCTTTAAGTATGTCTTATAAAATGTAACAACTTTTTTTAAATTGACTATGCCAGTACTATTTCTTCCAATTATTTAATTCCTGACTTCGAAAAAGTTAATTAATAGCTTCTGCCTGAGACTTTGTATGTGTGGAATAGTTACTTTGGACTGACTAAGACGCAGATGAAGCACTCAAAAGGAAAAGAAAACAATTTTGAAACATTTGTTATTGGGGCTTCGATCCTATTGGTCTCAGGGTGATGATATACACTCTATCACATATCACTCTATCGTCTTCCTCGATTAATAATCTCTCTAACATCGAAATAATTTTTCAAATCTGACCAGTAATTCTTGAGATTATCCCCTACAACGCCATAAACTCACAAACTTTACCACTTTATAATATTAGCGTAGGTTAACTTGCCTTGTAAGAGACGTTGTAACACTTTTGTAACACAAGCCTAAAGAAAATAGGCACGTTTTGAGAAAGCAACAATGGTAATAAACTAGTTGCTCGTAAAAAAAGAGATACTTAGCAAAGGCAAGTTCGAGAGTGTACTTTTAACTGTAATTGTTTTTATAAAAATATTTGTACTAATCTGGAGTTTAAAAAAGGCTGTTTATTTGGCTCTTTGTAATTCGATGAAACTGTTAAGACCTTGCTAGGTCAATAGCGTAGTCAATTCGAAAAAAAATGGCTCTTTTGGATGACGAGTGTCTCGAGATCAGGACTAAAACGTTTATACTTAGTAAGTAAAAGTAATGTGTCAACATTCTTATAGAACGTACCTATCACTCGTGTTTGTAAACATTATGCTGATTATGAGAATTTTCAATTGGCTCATATATCAGCTGAGTTAAATAATCCATGTCGTGACCCAAAGATTATATAAATCAGCATTTTTATAATGCATTGATTATCAACAATATACAGAATTGCATATCAGAGTATGACGACTTTAATAAAAACGCGTACGTGTGTAAAGATGTGTAATATATACAATGAAAGTACAGTTATGTTGAAGGTAAATCACGTCAAAACTATCGGACGTATCGGCATATGGCAATGACCATTCGATGCGGAATTTTTCGTATATGTTTCTAGACTATTTTTTTGGATTCGATACCCTAGTTGTTATTTTTGCCCAAAGAAAGCGACGGCAATCTGTTATTACTCAAAAAATATCGGATTTATGCCTGGTTTATGAGTTACTTTAATTGTAGTTTATCTGTTCAATAGTGTTATCGGTTCGATAGCTTGTCAAATTGCGTTTCTGGAACACACAATCATACGATAAATGTCAGTAAAACTCATCGGACCATTTGACAGTTTATCTTAAGAATAACTTCGCTAAGTAAATAACTGTTGGTAGTTTAACCGAGTATCTCAGAAACTGGGCATTAGTATTTTAGAAGAACTGTGAACCTCAAAATACAACTACTTTATATCTTTACTTAATTTACAGTGAGATTAATTGTAAAGATATAAAGTTAATTCGTTTGTAGAAATTATTGTTTAAAACCACTCGTTTGATTCGGAAGATTCTTTCAGGCATAAATTATCCCAGCTAAGGAGGCGCGGATGATGTTACAATTTTTTTTAATAAGAAATGTGACGAACTAAAATATCATAAAATGGCAAATATCTTATTTTAATAAACCATCAAAATACATACGATAAAGCGAATTAGACGCTATATTAGATTATTGGAACGAAGTTCCTTATCGCGCGTTGTGAAAGGGGGCTAGACGGAAAAAATTCTTACGAAAAGTTGTTACGACACTTTTTGCTATAGTAAGCTATTGTATGCTGTGCGGCGTCGCATGTTTCTTTGTCTGCCTCTCTCTCTCTCTCTCTCTCTGTCTCTCTCTCTCTTATAGAAAGCAAGCCAGATATTTTCATTTCTATTTCGCATTGAACAGTGTGGTGTCACGACGATTATTTTTGTTGAGTGTATACAGGTTTTTTGTAAATAATAAAAAAAAATAATAATAATGATCCCAAACATATGTTTCCTACTTCAGTTACCACAAGCCAATTATTACGAAAATTGAGCCTACTGATTAAGTTTATATAACATTATATTTGTTAATAATAAAAAAAAATATTATTATAACTTAAAAAAAAAAAAAATATTACAATTCCTTCTCTAATTAATCGAAAGGAACTTCGTTCCATCCGGGTGTCCCTTGACACCTCTCAAGTTTTTTTTCATATTAAAACGAACTTAGAAATAAATTATTACGTAATAAACTAATTTATATAACTTGTTGTTCACAAATTAATAATAGCAATATCACATTTGAAATATTAGACCATCAGTAATCTCATTAGTACGTTTTTCCTCAAACCACAGTCACACAAAAAGAAACAATAGCACTGTCCCATTTGCGACCGAACAAATGCGTATAATATCCTCTATGGTTAGTCTAACGAGGTGAGCTACACTATCGCGTGTTGATGTTGTACGGCCTCACTTAAAGCGGAGCGATACGCGGAGCGGACTCGGAAAATAAATAATTGAATAGAATGTAAATAAATATCAATTCTTACATTAATTGTTAGTGTCATTAATTTGTAATCAGAAAAAAAACTTGTATTTAACTATTACAAGTATTTGTGATTAATATCTTATACCTTTAAACGAGCAATTCTTGTATATTTTTATATTTGTATATATTTTGGATCTCGGAAACGGTGTCATCTATTTCCGTAAAACTTAGTATGTAGGTAGTTTCGGGGACGATAAAACGATCTAGCTAGATTTTATTCATAGAAAACTTTTTTAACTGACTTTTCAGGCAATAAAAAAATATAGCTAGAATATAAAAGTAAATTTTGCCGCTGCTTTCAAAACAAAAATAGTTCAGATGGAAATCGATTGCTTCGAAAATCCGTGTAACCCCAGTTCGAATTCGAGTGACAGTAGAAGAGATATATTTTTTTTTTTGTTTTAAAAAATGTTAATTTTATAAGGCAAACCTAACACTATATTTTAATTTAAAAATGTTGTTTAAAGAACCGAGCTAGGCTCGGTCGCCCAGGTACTGTACTATAATATAACATAAAATCAAACAGCTACTTTTTTTTCATATTATAAAAACTCAACTATTACAAACATTCGATACACACCTTTTCATAAGGTCTAGAAAATAAAATCTGATATAGGAGATTTTCATATGAATATTTATATAGCGCTAACATATGATTTTTGAAAATTCTTCACGTAAAGTGCCTAAATACCATAAAAGACACGTAAATAGTTTTGTAAACATAATGTTACTTGACATATTATTTATATAAATAGCACGGTTTGTTTGTTATACCACAGTATATGTTATGTGTACTGTGGTTATACGATGTACTAGTTTTGTACGAATAATAAATAGAAATAATGTATCAAAATCTCTGTCCGCTGATAGTGACACTTTATATGTATCCCCAGTCCTACTTTTGCCTCGGGATGGAACTCGCTAGTCACGGCACTCGATCACATCTCACCTAACAGGCTGTCTGCGCTAACTCCGCAATTTTTTCCATAGCGTCTCTTTGTGTATGGTCCATGTGATGATTTTATTATTACATTTTATGCTAATTATCAGTTGCAATTTTTACAATAAACTAATTAAGTCTCTTGCCTTCCTTCACGTGAAAGTATTATTCAGTTTTTCTGGGAACTAACGTGTCTTATGAGGATTCAAAGTGAACTGTCTTTAATTTCACACAGGGGCAAGTGACAAAATGTAGTGATATAATTATATCACTAGCTTAATGTCTATCTTGTATTAAATTACAATCAAGTCGGTTTAGAAGTTATTAGTTTAGTACGTAGTTTTGCTTTAACTACGCATTATTCTAGTTTAAGGTTTGATTTTACTTGAGAAAAACTCTACGTTGTTTAACATTTATATGAATCTCTATATCTTGGTAATAACAAATATAGTTGAGATTTAAATCGGTTATTTCGAAAATCTGTCTAACCCCAGTTCGAATCCGGTGACAATAAAAGGGATACCTTTTTGTATTCCGGTGAAGCTGTTAAGACCTTGCTAGGCAAATAGCGTAGTCAAATCGAGAAACAAAGGGCTATATCTTGGAACATTTCACTTGTATTTTTTGGTTTGAAATAATTTTTAGAATTACTAGCTAGATTTGAACATCTTTTTGTATTTTAATGGCTATTTGTCAGGGTAGGTTATAGGAAATCTAAAATCACCCTATAGGCTTTACAAACGGAGCAATTACCATTGAAAGTGTAGTTCAGAAAGTACACTAAACAAGAGAAAAACACTATCACGGGAGGTCCGTGTCGCGTGGTACATGGTTTTAGTAATCAAAGGCAGGTTGACCACGTGGCGAGAACCAAACGTTAACGAGAAAGGCCGAAATGTAAATGCCTATGTCAGTGAGTTAGCATACCACGTGGCCTAGTTGTGAGGTTAACTCCGTACGCAACAGTCGTGTTTAACACGGAACTTAAGTATACCGGATAAAGTTTAATTTCGAAATATTTGATATATTGTGTTAATAAATATTATCGCTTGTAACTTGTACCACACTAACAGGATTTGCTGCGTAAATTATTTCTTTATACGAGCGACGGGAATGTATCTGTTGTAATTTAGAGATAAGCAAGCTGCCGCGTGTTCGCTCCCGATAGCGGTTATAATGTTCCTTCGCACGACATCTTAGACGGGTACTGAATGGAAAATCTATTATTAGGTGTTTGGATATTCAGGTCTATAATACGACGCGGTTTATTATCGCTATTTCTGAAAACGCTCATATCTCGTCAGTACAGTATTATAACTGCTGCGATTTATTTTAATTGCGGAGTATTGACGATAAGTAAGTTATCTTTATCTATCTTAATAAGATATTTTTTTACTTTTTTTATTTTTTTTTTCTTTTTTTACAGCTTCACCGAACTACCGAATCGAGCGTTGAAGGCACTCAGCCGATTTGGGATGCTTGGTCGACTAACACAAGGGTGCACGGCACACCTCGCTGTCGCCTGTTTTGTGCAAAAATTGTGACCTATCTGAGCTAACCTAAGCTAAAATATCTAGATATACGTATGTGAGTTATTGAAACATGCATGTGTACCAAGCATGCGTGCCTCAACAACCCCTATATGTATTCTGTGTCGGAAAAAATCCTCTAAACTATATAGGATAGGATAGGATAAGTTTTAACCTCAATTTCTGGTAATGTTAAACAATGATATTACGTAAGAAGTAATAACTAAAGGAAGTAGGAAACAAATACAGTTACCTGAATATACTTATAGATGTTTAGCGATTGATGTTCAGCTTGTGGATTATAGTTAACCAGGCTGGTTTGAAAGAAGCCTTACTCACTCATCAACGAATTAATCACTATTACAATCACGGTACATCTATAACATAGTTATACTCAAAACACAAATTTTGTAAAATCTCTGGTGATATTAAGGGAGTGGGAGAAAGTCGAGATAAATCTCACTAAATTTTATCACAGAGGGAGAGGGATCAAAAATACTCAAATACGCCCCCCGTAATTAATAGACGTCCCAAACAACATTACATATTATAAATCAAAGTGCTCTGCCACGTCTGTCTCTCTGTAAATATCCTCCGTAAATATTACTATTATCTAAACTTTCACCTGGTATAAGTTCCAGTTCCCCGTGAGTTGTAAAAAATCTTGTCATCTGATAATGATCTCAGTGTAAATTGCATTAAGTTTTAGACTTGCAAGAAGAAAATTTGTGGTGTCGTCCCTTATAGAGAACAAATATAGACGAAGTCGCGGACAGCCAATAGTAATATATAAGAAGCAAAATGGAGTTTTGGCGGGATTTTAGTCAGTCATGTAGTGGATTTTATATTTTATTCATAATATTGTGTGTTATTTGACTCTATATTTAAATGTGGTGGTGTTTTACGCAATATAGTCAGTCTATTGTTCATAAGTGAAGTGAATGGAAAATAATACCATGGAGCATGAAATTCTGAGATGCCACAAAAACTCCCTGGATGATTCTAACAAGGGAGCTACCATTTTGTAGAATATTAAAATATTCACACGACGCTTGTAATCTATATATTATTACGTGAAGCAAAAATTTGTACCCCTTTTTAACCGATCTCCGTGAACGAATGGACTTTAAATTTGGCATAGTTAAAGTTTCTATGGCGGAGAAGTGCAGAAAGCTATTTATTTCATATAAAATGCATTAGAAGTACATTAAATTAATTAAAATATGCATTACTCACACTACTGCTTGAATTTTACACATCATATACACCCATGTAAATAAAAAAGACATTTTGACAGCCGTCAACAACGAACTTCAAAAAGGTTGCGAAGGAGGTTGCTATGCTCAACTGTATGTGTTTTTTAACTCTTACGTACCAATTAACCCTTTTCATCCTACATTCAACAATTATATTATAACATATAACTATTATTATAATATTTATAACATGACTTACCTTACATACTCTTTGAATTAAACTGAGCAAATGCAAGTTAATTTTACAATAATATAATAATTTTAACATGAATGACGTTGCATGCCTTATGTGCCCTTAGTAATTGATTGGTCAAATTTTAAGTTAATTTTATAATAATATAGTATGTAAATTCTTGATATCTATACTAATATATAAAGCTAAAGAGTTTGTTTGTTTGTTTGTTTGGTTGAACGCGATAATCTCAAGAACTACAGATCTGATTTGAAAGTTTCTTTTAGTGTTAGATAGTTCATTCATCGAGGTTGGCTATAGGCTACATATCATAACGTTTAAACCGATAGGAGCTGAGCACTAATGAAGAATGTCTCAAAATCGGGCTATTTTGGAAGCTTTCGATGCGTGTTAATGTCAGTACTATATGCGTTGCCATGGTAACGCGATAACAATCTCTCGCAAATATTTTCATGGTTTATTTTGTGTTCCTATTTAAACAGTTAATTCTACGTTATTTTTGTTTCCAATTTTTAATTATACGTGGTACGTTTATATCGCAAACATTTCTAAAGTTTATTTTGTGTCGCTATTCAAAAAGTTTAGTAGTAATAATATTCATCCAATAAGATAGTCAAAGGAATTAATCCATACTGCCAATTCTGAAGTAGTTAATATAGGTAGTTTTTTTCTATATCCAAGATAATGTAAAGGTATAAGCGCCAAATCCTCTATGTAATATTTCGTAAATTTTTATCTTCTTAATTTTCGAGACAACAGAATTCATGCTTCGCGGTATTATTTATATTTCATTTCATTTATGCCCAATAAACGAACCATATTACATAAAACTCTACCAATTTAACACAATATACAGATAAGTAAGACAAGATTATGAATAAAATATAAAATCCACTACATGACAGACTAAAATCCCGCCAAAAACTCCTCAAAAACTTATTCTACGTTAGTTTTGTACCCAATTTTTGATTTGTGATATATTACGTATAATAAAAGTAAAGTGAGTGTATTTTATATTAAAAATATCCGTGATGCTACAAATATCAACATTTTTTTTAATTCTGTGGATATGTCTGTTTTTTTTTATTTGTTATGGGTAATCTCCGAAACGGCTGGACCTATTTGAACGGTTTTTTTTTCTTAGAAATGACTACGCTATTGATCTAGCAAGGTCTTAATAGCTTCACCGGACTACAAGTAATATTTGAACGGGAATTTTACGGACAAATAAGTAACTAATTAGCTGTTTTATTTTAAGCTAGCGGGTTCAGCAGACGTTGCCCGCCCTGATAATAAAACAAACTATACCTATACCTTGCCCAATAATCATTTTATATATTGGTGAAAACGGCATGAAGATGCGTTCTGTAGTTTTTGATCTTATCGCGAACAGACATATAGACAGACGTGGAACAGGACTTTTTCTTACACTATGTAGTGATAAGCTGTTATCCGTGCCTTCGTCCATGTGAAATTAATTAAAAATATGTTGTTCACTGTAAACATACACGACCTGTACTGGACTCCAAGATTTTTTTATACCAAAAGGCAGCAAGCAGGCTGACGGCCCACCTGATGGTAAGTGGTTAACGTCGTCTATGAACAACTGTAACACCAAGAGTATCGCTGTTGTAATTGAAAGTCATATGTTTATATGTGATTTAAATTATAGCAAGGTATGATAATAACTTAATTATATCGACACTATGGACATATTATATCTATATAATAAAATATTTAACACATATTGTTCGAAAATGTATAGCTTAATATTTTCATTACTTTCTTATATAGTGTAAGTGGGCACTAAGGGTCATATATAGCAGTTTAAAGGTCCAGTTGTGTGGCTGATGATAAATATCTTCCCATTCGATTCACTATTCGTATTCACATATATAATGTACAAGTACATGTTACCTGTTACAGTAGATGATGTGCGTGTGATACTTACAAATATTTTTGAAAGAGTATTATTGTAATTTACACTAGATATGTGATCAAAATTTTACATTTATTTAATAAATTAAAAAAAAACGCGTGCGGAGACACAGACAACAGCGAGTATATATATATATATATATATATATATATATATATATATGTGGGATTGATTGAGAACACGGTGGAATCTGGAGAAATAATCTTTAATTCGCTCTTTTAATGTTTACAGGTTTTTACAATCTTAATCTTTAATCTTTTACGCAGCAGACAAGCTGACGTCTCTCCAAAAAAAAACACAAGTCATTGCACATTTACTTTTTTAAAGAAACTACACTACAAACGGATACGAGTCATTTGAGCCGGATCAAACGTATACACAAATATTTTTAATTATTCATTTATTCCCAAATATATATTACTAATTAATTGATAAACAATTATTTTAGTACATTTATGGAATCACTGAACTATTATTAATTAATTCTCCTTGGTTTTATTGGATGTCACAATTTATTTTCAAAAGTTAATGGTAGTATTAAAAACAACTTTGTTTTGAATTCATCATTTGTTTATATTGCATATCAACTACTTTTCCAAAAGATGATGATGAGCATACCACTATTTCTCATAATCAACAGGCTTCATTTAATTAAATATCACCCACAAATACCACCCAGTCATGGTGTCGTGTAAAATTAATTGAAAATTGTGTTATGGGTTGCGATAAATTTCTTTATTTTCCTAAAGTTACGTTTACTTATAATTTGAGAGCTTTACCGCCTGTTTTTTGTTTCAAAGTTATAATTAATTTCAATTTTCATTTACACATAGATTTTTTTTTTATATAATTAAATATCATGGAAAATGGCAAATAACTGAGTAGCCATGATAAAAAACTTTAATTATAGAAGAATTATATACCCTTTGATAAAAGAAACCTAATAAAGTTCAAACTTTAAAAAATCAATTAACTATGGTCGAATGTCGACCACTGGGCGCCCACTAGTATTATTAACTACACGACAATGGCAGTAATAATCTGAAAGATTGGTTTCCAAAAATCAAGTAAAAAAATTAAGCTAAATAATTTAGAGAAATTATTACCTTCTGCTCTTGACACCTAAATTTACTACGCAAGTGTTTACTTAGTCTACTTAATTGTGTTTTGTTTGTTACGAAACACACGTACCATGTTTTCACTTAGGCAACTTATCTTCGGAATTACTGAATAAGTTACACGTCTGGACATTAAATTACCTGTAACAAATAAAGACATATAATTGAATTATTTCAAGTAACACATGCTACCTAATGGTAGATTCTACCAAGTAGGCAGTAACTTGGTATACTTTACGCTAGTGTTTTAGCTTACTTAATGAAATTACTTAGATACCCTTGACATATTTTTGTTTATAATATGTAAGCTTTTGTTTTATTGTAACTTTTTTTTCTCGAACTGACTATCGTGTATACGTGAATGTGATATGTGTAATGTTGTTCCATTGATGTAAGATTTTGTGTCACTGTATCGCGCGAGCAGCGCACTCATGGGCTCCACGCCGAGGGAACGGACCTAGGCTTGAGCCGCTGCTGAGTGGGGTTTCATTTTAATACGACAAAGCTGCTGCACTGTATATGATGGTTAATACGATGTACTCTAAACATTAGCGACCATTAATTTACACTACACAGACCTAAAATTCATCGGCAGTCATCGTCGTGTTGAACTACATGTCACTTAACAGCTAAATTGACCCTGATCTGATACATCTCAAAATAAAATACTTAAGAAGGTGCTTACGGATGTCAAAATCACCACCGGGAGTGTGGGTGTCCGTAATGGATCACTCCACGTTAAGCAAAGGGCTTTTTACTAAGTCGGCCTGGGTAGCTACCACCCTTACGTTGAAAACATGCCGCCAAACATATGGCCATGTATTCCGTCAACTTGTCTTTACTATCTTGAACTGCATCGTTGTTTAACATACATGTGACTGTGGTCAAAAGCTACCTTTTTTTTACGTGAAGAAATTCCTTATGAATACACCACCCTCTCGGGCGAGAGGGTGGTTTATGTTCTACTCGCATGGACTAAAGTCCCACGGTGTACAACTGCCACTATAGTTGGGGCGCCACGAGATCCCTATAGACTTCATCGTGCCGCCCATGCGGTAGGGCGCATCAGCAAAAGCGCAGCCGCCAATCCTCTCCTTGTTAGGAGACAGCCGTGTACATACTGGAAGTGTCCTCCGTCCGCTGGACCTGTGCAATGGGAAGGTGGGCCGCCGACCTGCCTTCCTTAGGTCCGATTACGGTGGTGGGAGGAGGTGCATAAACTGTCGCCTCCTCCTACTGGTTCTTCCTTGGCGGAGAGGGCCGCTTAGAGGGTCCTCCTTGCGAGTGGTCAAAAGCTACCTACAAAAAAAATCTAGCTTCTGTCCGCGGCTTTGCTCGCTTTCGCGTGTGTGTGTCGCTACGTCCTCTTCTGTACACTTGACAGTGTATATGAGTGTAATATTAATATTTTATGATGATTTGTTGAGTAGTTAAAACGTAATAACGTAACAAACAAATGAACACACAAAGTAATTTTCGTATTTATAATATTAATTAAGATTGTAAATATAAGGAGCATGAACTATGACTAAAGACTTATAAAAACTTGTCGATGATAAAGAAAAAAATTGTTTGCTTTGTTTTATAAAACAAACTCGTGAATAGAAATGATGAAATAAATAAAATCGTTTGACAAGAGGAGGAGATAAAAGTGTTGAACTGTTTTACATTAGCCTATCCAAATATAGACTAGAAAATTCCTACACCATTGCATACAGTTAGATAGTATGCAGTTATTATTGAATGAAAAAATGATGGATTTCCATAAAAGTGTATTTCCAAAGATACTTTTAGCGCTCTCCTATAGTATAAAAGAACCCATAAATTCTCAAGGCACTAACAGCAGTATTGTTTTATTAAATGAAGAAATTTTTAAGCACATATTTATATTTGTACATTAGGTATAAATATTCAGGCTATCGAGTTCTCTGAAGCTAATGTATTCACTTCATAAAATGCGTCCCTTATCTAAAGAAAACGTCACGTAACGCAGTTAAACACAATTAAGTTCACATTACTTAATGCGGGTTCCGTTTATCAATGTCGCTCGGAGGGGACATTGTCTTACACACTTACAGAATCACCTTTCATTCTCTTGAGTGATTATTCACTTATTTATTGTTCTAGGATTTATTCAAAAAGGATTTTGATTTCGATGGGTGATCACTATAATTATAATAAGTTGTTAAGATCTATCCTCTATATTTATCTATCTAATGTCTTTAAATGAGCAATTCTTGTATATTTTTATATTGTTATATATTGTGGATCTCGGAAATGGCGACAGGGATTCCCGTGAAACTTTCTATGTAGGTGGTTTCGAGGACGATAAATCGATGTAGCTAGATTTCATTCATACATTTTATTTTATGAGTTTTCAAGCAATGAAAAAATATAGCTAGAATATAAAGATGAAGTTCGCCGCCGCTGTCAAAACAAAAATAGGTCAAATCAGCTGCTTCGAAAATCCGTCCAACCCGAGTTCGAATCCGAGTGACAGCAAAAGAGATATCTTTTTTTTTTTTTGTGAAAAAATGCTAATTTCGTGAGGCAAACCTAACAGTTTAATTTAAAAATATTTTTTAAAGAACCGAGCTAGGCTTGGTCGTCCAGGTACTCTATGCATATAATAAGAATGTAAAGGTAGTCCGGTGAAGCTGTTAAGACCTCGCTAGGTCAATACCGTAGTCAGATCGGGAAAAATAATCTAACTTGTGTGTACTTTTTAGATTGTGGTGAAAAAAATGTCGCAGGTGATTTGGAAATTCTTGCGCGATACAGTGACACAAAAATTTACATCACTGCTACAACACTACACGATCACCCCCACACACGTGCACACCTCCACGCTTATACATGGAAGTGGAAGAGTTTTTTTTTTCCTTATTGAACTGAAAAAACTCTAATTTTCTGATAACAAATATATAAAGGGGTTGTTGAGGCGTGTATGCTTGGTACACTATGCGTCTCAACAACCCAAACATATATGAATAGTTAGCTAGATTAGCTAAGATAGGTCGCGAGTTTGCATGTAACAGGAAACAGCCAAGCCGAGGTGTGCCGTGCACTCTTGAGCTTGTTGCCCAAATAAAATCTGCTGAGTGCCTTAAGCGCTCGCCTCAGTAGTTCGGTGAAGCTGTTAAGACCTTGCTAGGTCAATAGCGTAGTCAGTCCGAGAAAAAAAAAGTGATTTGGAATAATTAAGTACATTTCAATAATCTTTAACAATGTGTGTTTGTTTGAACATTCATCACTAGTAAAGTATTGCGTTCACGATAATACCTTACCAAGAAAATCATAAAGCGTATCGAGTAACAATTACTTCTAGTTTCATTAAAGTCGGTTCACTCTATCAAAAGTTATTGTAATTTTAATAAGGTGGCGATTTAAGTACGAGAGAAAAGTAGATAAGTAAATTGACTTAAAACGTTTAGATGATTTTATTAGACACCGAATTTTCACTAGGTTCTATGAGGACGGAGTCGCGGGCACAGTTAATAACATAATATTAACAGGGTCACTACACCGACCAACGTAGGCTCGAATCCTTGTAAGTAAATCAGAACCTTCGCTGAAACCTGTAGGTAAAGCTTTTTCTAAGACTGCTTGTTTAGTTAGTACCTTTTTTTTAAATTGTGAGGTGACCCGTTGAACTCCTCGTCAACACACCTCTACCACAGATAAGCAGAAACCTTGTTCGGCGTATATTTCTGTATTTCTAAGATATTTTCCTTTGGTTCTCCTTTTTTAATATTTTTCTTGTTCACGTCTTTCCAGATTCAAAGTACTCACTCAGCCTACTTTTAGCCTTTGGATTTTCAGATTTTTTTTAGTTTTAGTTAGTACATTTTTTTATTAAAGCACGACATAGTGACTGCACTATGCCTGATGTTAAGCATAGTACAATCCAAAAACATCGGCAACCGCCGAGAGACAGATTATCCATCGCTGGTCGCCGCTGTCATGCCGGCCATAATGACGAAAGTCACCCGGTACTGGATAAGGACAGGCTGATCCCGAAATGCGACGCGCATAAGCGAGTCACTATGACGGGCTTTTTCGCCATATACATGGTGGTTGCGACCCAGTCAAGCTGTAAAACCTTACCACCCCGCTTTCGTCATTGCCTCGTTCGTTATTCAGCAGGGTGCACCACGTGCAAGTGAGGATGGCTTGGGTGTATCAAGTCTTATGATGTTATTCGACACCCCTTACACCCCTACCTTCGACTCACACATATGTCGTACAGCATCTATAGGTGTATCTCGGGAGCTGCCTTGATATTCAGTTCCTTACCATAGTTTTATGTTGACCATATTATACTACTTAGCCATTTGACATCAGCTGATAGATAATATGGTGAAACGCCTAAGCCTATAATACATTTTTTAAATGAAGTTACGAGTAATTGATACTTTTATTATGCATTTGTAAAAACATTTTTGACTATATATCATAGTAGATTTATACTTTTGTTATATATTAAATCTATACTAATATTATAAAGAGGTGAAGTTTGTGAATTTATGAGTTTATGACGTTGTGACATTGTAGGGGGTAATCTCAGGAAATACTGGTCCGATTTGAAAAATTCTTTTAGTTATATATAACTCATTTATCGAGGAAGGTTATAGGCTATATTATCACGCTAAGACCAATAAGACCATGGCACTAATAAAGAAAGTTTGAAAATCGTTTTTTTCTCTTCAGAGCTTCCGCTGCGTGTTAGCGTTAGCTCTAAGTAACTATTTCACGCGGACGAATTTGCAGGTAAAGGCTAGTTGTTAATATTTACGGGTTAGTTCTAAGGAATCAATAAATTTGAAAATAAGCATTAAAATTAAATGAATTAAATACAGTTTCCATATCAATTTGGGATATATTTTTCAACAAGATTATTATATGTGTGTTAAATATTAATGTAAATAATCAATTAATCTTCTGTTACTTTACCGAGTATGAATTACATTACGAGAAATGATTGCCGAATAAAATCCACATTCAAGTTAACGTTTGACAGATAAATTTGCAGCTCAGTAACTAAGGGTCTCAAAGTCATTCGGTCGACATTGTCTCAAGGTCCGTACATTTTTTCTCTATGCGTTGTAAATTAATTTTTCAATTAGTCTGTCGATGGTTGCGCTAATGGGGGTCTTATCATGTACCTTCCCGTATTCCGTCACCACCAGAATTGTTGATATGTTAATCACTATTGAAGGTCAGTATACCATTATAGATTATATGCAAGAGAATATTGAAACTTTAAAAATATATTAAACTAAATTATTCTTAATTTTTAAGCTACAGATGTAATATCTATAAAAAGCTGGTGGACCGACACTTCCAATACACAACCGTGATTGCTGAAGCTAGGAACATGAAATTTAGACAGTAGTTAGTCCCTTTTGGTGGCTTAGAGAGATTTTTTAAAACTCAACTCCTTTTTTTTCATGAGGAAATTCCTGAAGGATATCCATACCACCTGGAAACACAGGATGGATAAGCCCGAGTCGCACGGGCTAAAACCCCAAGGTACCTTCTTACACCTTTTAGCCGACGGAACAGGGACTACCTAATCGGAATTACGTATGCTCCTTCAACAGGTGTTGTCGTCTCCTAAAGTGACCCAACTGCGGTTTGAGGAGTCAAGACGATAGACCCCTAAAAGAAGAGTGGTTGTTAGCCTTAACTCCTAAGGTGATAGGAGGCAAACGAACAGGTGCGTCGACCGATGTTATCGATCACCATCGTCCATAAACACTTGCCACACCAGGGGAGTCGCAAGTGCGTTGCGAGCCTTTGTTGGGAAAGGGGGAGAGATGGAACAGAAGAGGAGAGGGGATGGTGAGGGAAGGGTGGGTCTCCGGCGCTATCACTGAGCGAACGAAACGCAACAATGCAAGCACTATCACTTCACGTTGGTTCTCTGTGAGAGGGTGGTACCACCCTGGGCGACCCGACCCATTCATACTGAAGTCATACCATAAATAGCTTCAGCGTGGCTCTACCATCTACAAAATATATCTTTTTTTCTTAATCATATTCAAATATTTCTTAAAATAAAATAGAAACCTTACTTTTGTTTTCCGTTAGATGGCGATGGATCATATTAACTTCAGAACCGTTCAATAGATTATCTGGAAAATTTGCGTTCGTAAATAATTGGACAGGGAGAATATTGCGTTATATTCCAATTATTGCAATAAATAATATTTGTGGCTATAAGTTACAATAAATTAAGAAACGCACCCGGAATCGCAGATACAGCTATTGACTTACAGATTCTGCACCCATAACAAAATATAAAGCGATATAGAAAGATATTAACCGATTTCCTCAATTATGATTGTATCTCCAATGTCGATATTTATAATGTCCGTAATAAAACAACCACTGAGGCATATGCCCCTACCACAATAAGAATCGTATGAAACCGTCCGGACTAAAATTATAGTGTCGACGTACTTGTCAGCTGGAGTCATATGAAGGCCATTAATAAAATAACAACCTTGTATTCATTTAAAACGATTCATTTTTCAATATTGAAATTAAGTTCCATATGATCTTCTCGACATACGATATATCATTTATTGAAAAGACTTTTAATTAAAACAAGACTTCTTCAGTCGCTATTTAAGTAACTATGCTCTAATTCTTTCGCATACAATTCAAATTGCATTGAAAATGCTGTATCAGATGAGTTAGAGCTTATCTCGTTGCCAGTAGGCTTGACAATACGTTACAAACTCAACCCATTTGCTTTAGAAATACTATCCATATTTATTTACCACGTAGTATGTCCAATTTAATAAATAGATGTTAATGTCTCTTTTAGAGCTATTCGAATAGGACTTTGAGATAAACTATTAAGGTTTCTAATCGTGTGATTTGTTAATACTAGTGTCACGAGTCACGACACATCACATTCCACGTAATGCGAATGACTCCTGCATGACAACGACCAGACAAGGGCAATACTTGCTCACGCATGAGATATCGTCTACGCTATTCCAATATAAGCAGACTAATTTTGGAACGCAGAATTATTATTACATTGTTTTGTTTGTAACGATAAGGGGTTAACCTTTTTTACAATAGAAGATCTGCTCTATACTACCCTCCAAAGTAAGATAGGTGCATTTGGCGTAATTGCAATACTGAGTTTTATTTTTGAAATCAGGCTAGAATAGGTAATCAAAAAGTGTTTTTTTAAGTTTCTTTAGTGACAACTAATCTTGTAGATTATTACTGCTATTATTAAGTATGTAATAATACTAGAAGTTTTCTTTGATAATTACAATGTTCCAACAAGGCGGTGATTCCTTGTTAGAACTCCGTAAGTGTCTGTTTCAATGGATATTACAACATATTTTACACAATAAGTGTCGTGTGATTATTTCAATGTTCCAACAAGATGGTGGCATATTTTATTCATAATCTTGTGTTAGTTGACTCTATATTTAATGTAAAATTAATGGAGTTTTATTGATTGATTATTGCGCATAAGTGAAATGAATGGGAAATAAAACCACGGACCATGAATTTCGAGATACTATAAAAACTCCCTGGAAAGTTCTAACAAGGGAGTCAACATCTTGTTGGAACATTGAAATAATCACACGATACTTATTGTGTAAAATATGTTGTAATATCCATTGAAACAAAACACTGACACTAGCAAATGCTTCTGAGTAGCCAAAACAAGGAAAAGATGAATATGTCATTGTGTAAACTATAAACATAGATGCATAAGTGAAGTGGATGAGAAATAATACCACGGACCATGAATTCTGCGATGCCACAAAAAATCACAGGAGAGTTGTAACAAGAGAACCACCATCTTGTTGTAGCGTTGAAATAACCACACGACACTTGAATATCGATCTCCTGACTTATCCCGATATCCTGACAACACATGGGCATATCAGAACATTTTTTTATTGATTATTCGAAGATTAAGAGGATAAAAAATGTCTGAAATATTATATATAAGATTTGGCCCTTAAGCCTTTACATTAATTTGGACTTAGAAGAAAACAGACTAATGAATAAATAAGAACTATCCGTATTGATAACATCAGAATGGGCAAAAGAAACGATTTGAAAATGAAGATAAAAAAGGTGCGTATTATTATATAGAAGATTTGGTGCGATTGTACATAGAAGTGAACATAGAATAAAATTCACTACAGAATATAAAAGAAACACATATATTGACAACTTCAGAATTGGCAGTATGGATGAATTCCTTCGCCTGTCGTATTGGACGAATATTATTACTAGTACAATCATAGAAAGAGCATTAGTTAACATACAATAAAAATACTGTTTATAGTGAAAAGACAACATGTGGAAGAAATTATTACTTATATGTTATCCTAATCAGTTCATTTACTGTAAGTACATATGAATAACTGTATTTATTATATTTCTTATCTTACTTATTATCACTGAGACTAACTTATATAAATAAAAAATATACTTAAGGAAATAAGATATTTTTATATCTAATAATCTATATATATCAAATATAAAAGTAACAGATCTGACAAAACTAATATATTCATTTGGAAAAATTTCAAATGTATATGATTGCAAATAATTTAATCGTAAATTTGATTTATACGTTTATTATTTAATTCTAATAAGTATCATTTAATTATGAATAAACATTTGAATAATAAGATTGCTTCATTCTACATTTTACATATAAGCTAGAGGAGTTTGATCTACTTTGCGCATAGACACTGATATAAGCAAAATATTTTTTTTACTAAACATTTTTCAACACTATATAAAAAACTGTTGATTTGATTTGAAAGATTCTATCAATATTACATATATCATTTATTGAAGAAGTCTATAGGCTATATCATCACGCTAAGACCAACAGGAGCGGAGCATCAATGTAGAAAGCATAAAAATGTTTTTTTTTTTTCGTTTTCAGAGATTCGATATGTGTTAGCGTTAGTCCAAAGTAACTATTCCAGGCGGATAAAGTCACGAACAGAAGCTACTTATAACAGATATGAAGAAAACGATAGCATTTGTAACTCCTAATAATTCATAATTATCATTTCGTGAACAATATAAATCACGCAGTAAGAACACATCGCCCCACGAAGTTCTCATACAGGGCTTCCTTGAAATCAGCTATGTAACTACCTCTGTATAATTTCTGTTGGCTGTGATCCAAGTAGATGGGTAATGAAGTCGTTAACGCGTTTGAGGATGTCGTATCAGTAAGGGAATGTTCAGGACGTCGTTAAATGGAAATACCGATATCCAGATGAATCTGTCGTACATTTTAGAGGCTATCTAATATCATATTCATGACTTTGATTTACACGAATATGAATGTATATATGTTAGTAGCGCTCGTAATAAAGTAATGAGTATATTTGATTTGGTTCCAATAACATAAACAGTACCTGGACGAAAGCCTGGCTCGGTTCTTTAAAAAAAACATCTTTTAATTAAAATAAACTTTTAGGTTTTTCTCACAAAATTAGCATTTTTTACAAAAAAAAAATATATATAAAAAATTATACCCCTATTGCTGTTACTCGGATTCGAACTGGGGTTACACGGATTTTCGAAGCAATCTATGTCCATCTGAGCTATTTTTGTTTTGACAGCGCCGGCGAAATTTATCTTCATATTCTAGCTATATTTTTTCATTGCCTGATATCTCTGGTAAAAAAAGTTTTCTATGAATGAAATCTAGCTAGATCGATATATAGTTCCCGAAACTACCTACGTACTAAGTTACACGGAAAAAAAAATATGACGACACTAACAATAGAAAAAAGGTATTTAATACAAACAAATACAAACAACAAATACAAAGAATCAAAATGTTGACTATAGCTAACTTTAGGGTGTCGATTTTTCGTGAAGGTGTGCGTGCGCATCTTAAAATTTACTCTCATAATTTTTCCCTAACGCACCAAAAGAAGTACAACTTAAAAAAGAGCGATAACTTTGGATAGATCTTAGCAATTTTAATGAAACAAATATTAAATGTTACTCGAAGTTTGTAATACTAGCTTCTTACTTTAATATAAGACATTAGATATACTCGAAGCAAGACTTAACCGAGGTTGCCATAAAAATGAAATAGCATATTGTATCACAACATTGTTATAACTAATCGATAATGTAATGCATTATTCATACACAATGGGTAAATAATTATACAAGATATCTTTATTCTAGTCTTTTCTTTCGTTATTCGTCATTATTATTGATCGGCGGATGTTATCGCAACGTGTGAATAAGTAAGCATTAGATAATAAGCGATAGGTGTGACAAGAAGAACACTATATGTTGCACACATTCAAAATCACGATATGAATTTTGAATATTAATTTGATTTATTATATTATTGACACAAATTGTAATATAAAACAATACATCGAAGTAGTTTCCATTAAAAAAAATATGCAGAGTGCATGAATATAAAACAAAATTATTTTAATTCTAGTTAAATTTACTAATTCTTAGAGGAAAAAGGTTTTATACAAAGTTCCTGGATCAACTTTTAACTCACTGTACGGTTCAGTAAAGTGTATCCATATCAAAGTTTAAACTTCAGCAAGATTCAAAACTTGTTCATTCTCCATATGGTGTAGTAAAGTCGACCTGTAGTTGACTACTAGATGTATGCGTTCATGATAGCTCATTCAAGATTCACTTGCAGATGGATGTGGGCCAACTTTAAAGGAATTTTATCTATTACCAACGACATACTATTTAATTCATTTTGTGTATAATGTATTAAATTGTCGCATAATGCACTCTAAATACATTGTAATAAAGATAAAATCGACTTAATTTTTTTTTAATGCGTTGAAACATCTTTGAGTTAGCTACCTAGATAGTCTTGGGCTGACATAAACGTAACAAGATATCAATGACCATACATGACATTACATAAATCTGAAGTCCAATGAAAATAAAATTGACATGCAGATTCTTCGAAAAAATACTCTTATCAAATAACCAGTTTATAATCTTTGTATACGTATAAGTAGGTTTATAAAGTACATTCATACATTGTAACTATTTATTTATTTTCGTAAATACTTCAGTGTTAAGCTTATTTCTATTGTTATAACTGCCTGTGCCCGCGACTTCTTGTGTAAGAAAACAGTGCCAGCGTCATTAAAATTGTAATAACTTCTGAGAGAGTGAATCTATTTTAATGTAATAAAGACTAAATGTTACTCGAAAATATGCTTTATGATTCTCTTGGTGAGGTTTTACCGTAAACGCAGTAATTGAAGAGTGATGTGCGGTCAAACAAACAAACAGATAGACACTTCTATAAAATGATTGAAATGATTACTTATTTTTAGACGCCTGCAATTTTTAACTAAACCTCAGCATATGCTCTCCGGGTATAATGTTAAAGAATAACAAATTTTTCGATGCAGCACTGTTCTAAGTAATTTGAACTTCGCAGCGATAGAAGCAGTAACGAACCACGGACGACAATTAAAGATGAATACTCTATTAAGCCATACTGTTAAATAATCAGCTAATGCAATCGCTGCTCCAGTTTTATACTGCTAGATAAATTATCCTTGCCTAGATGAGCATTAATATATTCCGCCATGAGTATTTGCTGCAAACTGATATTCCAAACTGAATACATATTAGCTTTGCTCTAATTATAATCATTCCTGTCACTTTTACAAACAGAATCATACATCTAGATATATAACATACAGACAGAACAGATAACTACGTTACTATGTATTAGTAACAGTCGTAACAAAGTAAACGGGCAAGTAAGTCGAGTTATTATTTTTATTAAGGTGAGTTAGTATGTACTAACTCGGTGAGTTTGGACGTGACCATAACCCCAAGTGAGGCAGCTTGCGTTTACAATGTCCTAACTCAACTTTATGAAGTCTTAAAATTTCCTAACGTATACAATCTTGCAATTCCTCTCGGCCGTTCAGAACGAGGTGACTTAGTAACGTTTACGATCGCTTATATAACATTAACTCTTTCGACACTTTAAAATGCACGAGAAATAAAACTTTAAGATGGAATAGGAGTAGTCCTCTATTATAATGCAAAATCAAAGGGACCTGAGAAGGCATTTCAAAACTAGCACCGCTCCGGAAAGCAACTCAGTCATCGAGAAGAACCGGCAAGAAACTCGATCTTGTTTAATCTGTTCATTATACATAACATTGCACAACATACTTTTATAGACATATGCGGTGTTTTTACAAAACTTACTTATTAAATACTTGCTTTAAAACGGTTTCGTACTAAATGCACAGCACTCGCCCGAGGCAAGTCCGCGGTACTTTTTTTTTCGAACTAACTACTCTATTGACCTAGCAAGGTCTTAACAGCTTCACCGACCTACTAAGGCGAGCGCTTAAGGCACTCAGCCGATTTTATTTGGGCAACTAGCTCAAGGGTGCACGGCACACTTCGGCTTGGCTGTTGCCTGGTACATGCAAACTCGCGACCTATCTTAGCTAACTATTCATATATGTTTGAGTTGTTGAGATGCATATGTGTATCAGGCATACACGCCTCAACAACCCCTCCATATATTTTTTATCGGAAAATTAGAGTTTTTTCAGTTCGATAAGGGAAAAAAATAAAACCCTTCCAATTCCATGTGTAAGCGTGTAGGCATGCACGTGTGTGGGGGTGATCGTGTAGTGTTGTAGCAGTGATGTAAATTTTTGTGTCACTGTATCGCGCAAGTAACGCACTCAAGGGCTTCCTGCCGAGGGATCGAACCTAGATTTGAGCCGCTACCGAGGGAGGCCTAATATGGTGAAGTCCACGCTACCTTTTTTCGCAAGTCTAACCTAATCAAAGCTAGATAAAAGAGCAAGATGGCGAACATTCAGGGGCATTTAAAACGTAACCTTTTTTAAGGAAGTATTCAATACGTATTTAACTTTTTTGTAATAGCACCGATAGAGTTATATTCGTTTCTGTTGGATGCACATATTATTTTCTGTTGGTACGAATCGAGACAATTCAGCAGGTAGATCGGGAGGTATACCCACACCCTTCCCGTCCAAATAAAAATGTAAACAAACATAGGTGAACTGTAAAACTGTTGTCTAGTATGTTGTATTCGCATTTGTATTAAAAAAAAATCAAAGGATCATTTGCAGTCTATTACATTCATGTATAAGATACTTCTGCAATAATACTAATGTCCTATTTGTTTCTTCTATAAAGCAGTACCAAATGTTAGTGTTGCTATGGCCTTGTCTGAAGACTACCATCGGGCATAATTTACTAGTATATCTAGTACATTAAATATTCTAACACAGGGACAACGATCTATGAATGTGTAACCTCAGTGTATGTATGATCTTTGTGGTCATTCATAGACATATACTGCCACGGAAAGGGAAAAGGATGAGTTCACTTGAACTATAAATTGGAGGAAAGTGCGTCCTGCTTTTTTAAGAAAGTATTTTTAAAGAACAGAAGCTTATAGTATTATATTATATAAAATACTATTAAACACATCTCTTTTCCTAATTCCTAGTATAAAAACCAAAAAATGGTAGATGCGTCTCTGCCACTTTGGAAGGAAATGTTGGCTTTTTTGATTTCACATAAAAATAACGGTTTCGAAGATTGGTAAATTTAGTACCATTATGAAAAAGCTAACTTTAATTATAAAAATGTTAACTTTAGTATTATTTACTATGCATATATTTAGATGAAAATAAGTGTTCTCATTCAATCTCGTTGCTCTTATTTGAGCATATCAGAGGAAGTTTGAAAGTAGCACCAGTGACAGAGAAGCTGAGGAGTAATAGGTTAGCATGGTATGGGCATGTCATGAGGAGAGATGAAAACTATATAACTAGAAAACTGTTGAGTATGATGGTGGATGGATATACGAGTAGAGGAAGACCGAAAAAGGTGTGGATGGATTGTGTGAAAAATGATATGTGCGTAAAAGGTGTGAATACTGAGATGACATTTGATAGAAGAGAGTAGAAAAAGGAAACATGTTGTGCCAACCCTACTTAGGTGGGTAATAATGATGATGATGCACTTCATTTTCATTCTCATTGAAAATGTATATTTATTATCTTTTTTTTAACTTTATTGTTTTTAGCTCTTCTATCTCATTTGATCTTATATAATTATATGGTTTAAGACGGCTTATACTTAAAATCTAAAGGGTAACTGGCTCTCAAGACCGGCCTGCTTAGAAAAAGCTATATTATCATGCTACAGATTCATAATTATATTTTCCTACTATCCTATCAACTGAGCTAATCAATATTCAATATAACCACTTCTGTAACTAACAAATACTATAATACTAAAATAGTTCTATCTTGAATACGACAACTCTTATTTCCTGTGTAACTGAGCTGCCATATTGGTTTCAGCTGGCGACACGTCTGCATCCCGACGCAGTTTGCATATTAACTGAACAATATTAGAGACACTGGAAAAACGTCTCGTCCTATTCTATTGTCTAACAGATAATGAGGCATTTATACCAGTCATTAGGCTGTATCGTATCCTTACATTAACACAATTCCGTTTATTTTCATTATGTTTTAATACAATGTATAACATAAAAATATGTACAATAACTATTTTTCCACAACTATATAAAATCTTAATCACGTATAATATTATTTCTGTGTTGCAAAACACGTAAAATTTGTTTAGGAATGAGTGAATAACTTGCATTTGAATTACACTTTGTAGTTCGTATACTGGCAAAAATAATGCCACAATGCTTCTTTCTATTCCAGCTAACTGACGGCTTTGTCTAAAAATATACAAAACAAAAATGAGTATATTATAATAATAAAAATCAGCTTGATATTAAAGTATTTGCGTAAAAGAAAATGCATAAATAGTGTACTAAATATTTTAAATGTATGAATGTCCAATATAAACCTATTCATATGTACGTATACAGGTGGTATTTTTAATGCCACCTAGACGGAAAGTGCTCTAAATAATATAAATAGCAAAATTTTACTCCAAAAAAACATTTCTTTATTTTTGAAAAGAACATTCAAAGATTCACGAAAATTCTCTTCCTTTACCCGGGAATCGAACCGACTAAAATCTATATAAATTACACGTATAATTTTATTTTGTGAATGTGGTAGAGCCACGCTGAAGCTATTACTGTCTTCAGTATGAGTGGGTCGGCTCGCTACACCCAACACACAGAAAACCGACGTGAAGTAAGAGTGCTTGCATTGTTACGTTTTGTTCGATCATTGAGAGCGCCGGAGGCCCACCTCTCCTCACCTCTTCCCTCTTCTCTTCCCTTCCTCCCTCCTCTATCCCCCAATACAGGCTGGTAACGCACTTGCGACTCCCCTGATGTTGCAAATGTCTATGGTCGGTGGTGATCACTTAACATCAGGTGACCCACCTGTTCGATCGACTCCTATGATATAAAGAAATAATAATTATTATTGCATCGATCGTTAGTGCCAATCGCAAGGATGAAATCTCTCTAAAATACTTGATAAATTTAATAAAAGGAAAACCATGAAATCTGTACTTATAAATTCAATGGTTCAAGCTAAAGCACTTTTACTCAAAAATCCATCTATTTCTTACATCTATCTCTTTACTTACGAGTATTTTAGTTTTTTAAATAAAATTTATTTGAATTAAGAGAGAGTAGCTAAGTTCTCAAATCTAATTTTAACACATATACAACACAAAAGGACGGAAAACAACATGGCAATATCGAAATATAAATTACACTGAAATTCAGAGACAATTATTACCGCGAAAAAATAACTTCAACTGAATCATAAGAATTTGAACCTACATCGATAGACACTGTGTCCGAACACGCTATCAACCGTGTCATCATTACATCAAAGAAATAAAAAATATATCAATTTTATTTATATTAAGTATTATAGTCGCCTAAGTTTGTAGCTTTTATGATTGATATTATATAAAAGCTATACGTACCAGTAACCACAACTGTAGGAATATTTATAAAAAATTAAGCCGTCACGAGACGCCTGGCAGATGTGAAACATACAAATTGTTTTGTATAAGTTATATGTTTAAACGATCAGATTACTACAGTATTCAGCTATAGCATAGTGAAAAGGTAGAGCATTACATATTTGTTCCATAAACTAATTACTGTTTGTTTATTTTTTTACATAAATATTATTTTTTATTAAAAAGTACAAAAAATCATCTAGGCCCGGTGCGGTGTGTTTGGCGGTATTTATCAAATTGCGCTAGGTCGTCGGAGCGTGCCGCGTAACACTAGTATAACAACTGGCCAACAAAATATTTTTTGATCTTTGTTTGAATCTTATGTTTATACTAATAGGGTTGTAAATAAGTATATCGTTAATAGTGCAAAGTTTGTGTTTTGCGTCGCCACGTCGTGCCAGGCCAACTATCAGGTTTATTCGCGCCTATAGATGTTTCACATTAAATATTGTATAAAATGTGATGTACATAAAATGGAAAATTGTATTGTATTTTTTTTCTAAACTTGTTGTTTGCCCAAAAGGATCGTTTGGAATTGGCAAAAGAAACGGAGGGAGGGCTGATCGCAATTCGATACGATTCAGTACTCACTCCTTTGACGTGTTGCATAAACGTAATGTTAAGTCACCAAGATTTGTAAGGATTTGTTAAAATTGTATTGTTCAAAATTATAGCAATAAAAATTACAAAGATTTAATATATCTTTCGGTTTGACAATATTTAGCGTACTAAGTAAAGGGTTTACACTAAGAAATATAGCTAGTTAACTTTAACATAGTTTTAAAGCTATTATTTAATTAAATATAACACGTTATTCATATTGTACGGATACTAAATAATATAATTTTATCTACAATACGACATTGCGTGACTGAAAGCAGTCTAGTTTTGCATAAACTAAATTACTTGTTTTGTCAAATAATTTTAATGTTTAACCTAGCGAACCAGACGCGAGAAATTAATAAGCACTCAACCCGGTTAAAACTGATATTTAATAATAATACTTTGTTGCAAATGTAATTTGGGTCAGATTGAATTTAAAATAATTGTTGAGTTTTTGAAGTGCAATATTTTGTTTCTAATATTTTTAGCCACACTCCGTACTACTAATGACTTAATATAGAATATATCGGAGGTGCTACTAATGACCTGAGACGCTATCGGTCGATTTTATATTTTAATGTCGGGTAGTTATACTGCGAACGGCCCATATAAGGGGCGGCGCTTGTCGTGTTGACACTCTTTCGGTGGCCGTCGTGGTGTACAGTAGCTCTGTCTGAACTCGTGTCGGTTATTATAAAAGTGGAGCTGGCCAATTTAGATTCTTAATATTAGACGCACACGGGCTCTTATACTACGCGTCGATAGACTCACACAAGCCTCGCAAGCGCAATACAGTCGGTCACGCTAACTAGTATGCCATAACGCGAAATTATAGATTTATCTCCTGCCAAAAAATAACACTCAACGCCCCAAAGAAGTTTTCCCTTCAAACAAATACTCGGTAGGATAAAAACCCGTAGGTTGACGTTACAGATGGTCTCAAAATGTTTTTTTTTATTATATGAGGCATATGAACAGGTGGGTCATCTGATGTTAAGTGATTACCACTGCCCATAGATACCGGCAACACCAGAGGAGTTGCAAGTGCGTTGCCAGCTTGTGTTGGTAGGGAAGGGTGACGAGGATTGGGGTGTAAGGGGTGTCGAGTAATATCTTAAGACTTGAGACACCCAAGCCAATCTCACCTGCACGTGGTACACCCTGCTGATCAACGAACGAGGCAATGACGATCGCGGGGTGGTAGGGCTTTACAGCCCGACTGGGTCGCAAGCACCATGTTTATGGCGAAAAAGCCTGTCATATTGACTCGCTTCTGCGCGTCGCGTTTCGGGATCAGCCAGTGCATATCTAGTACCGAGTGACTTTCATCATTATGGCCGCCATGACAGCAGCGACCGGCGATGGATAATTTGTCTCTCGATGGTTGCCGATGTTTCTGGATTTTACTATGCTTAACATCAGGCATAGTGCAGTCACTTTGTCGTGCTTCGATAAAAAAAGGAAGGAGAAGAGAGGGAGGGAGGTGGGTCTCCAGCACTCTTACTGACCTAAAGAAACGCAACAGTGCAGGTACTGTTTACTTTACCTCGGTGTTTCAGTGGGTCGGGTGGTACTATCCCGGACGAGCCGACCCGTTCATGCTGAAACCAGTTATAGTATACACACACTAGTCAAGAGTCACCATTGACCTCGACACGCTCGTGACGTATTGCGCATGCGTCAAACTGGTGATGTATGTTTTAGCCGCCTGTGTACATCTCATATTGATATTATATATTGGGCTTATGTAGCATATCATAGGTTTTTTTAATTAATAAGTCTTATACCATAATTATTGTTCTTAGTGCCAATATATGTGAATACTAGCCTAATGTAATTAATTTTAATTTGTATAGAAGTTATAGAATTTCAACACCTCTCACTATGATTTAAAAATTCAAAAGAAAACAGACTTATTTCATAATTTTGAATTATCACTTCTATCGGCAGCCCTTATGACTACGTCGCCTTTTTTTTCTTGGAAAAATGTTTCTCAGTATTTACAGTTACATAATTTTTGTTTTTTATTATTATTAACTAGCTGTGCCCGCGACTTCATTCGCGTGGAACCCTATGTAAAAAACAGTTTTTTTTTTTCGAACTGACTACGCCATTCACCCGACAAGGTGTTAAGATCTTCACCGGACCTTAAGAAGCTTCACCGGACTACATGTAAAACAGTAATTACTAAAATCATCTGAATATATTAAGTCTATTTACTTATCTATTTTTCTCTCGTACCTAACTCAAGTCGTCACTCAAATTGCAATAACTTTTGATAGAGTGGACCGTTTTTAATGGATCACAGATTAAGTTATTCTCGAGTTTATGTTGTATAATTTTCATGGCGAAGTTTTATTGTGAACCCAGTACTTTAGCAGTGATGCGTGTTCATACAACATTCAGACAGACATTTCTAAAACTGATTAAAATGTATTTTAATACTTATTCCTAGACACTTGCAACAATTTTTTCACGAAAGTCGAAATAGTATAGACACTTAGATTTACATTCTTATTGTATCTATAGATAGTGTAAGTTGTATAGATATATTCTTCTTATTATTGTTATTCTATAATTCATCGGACAGTTGACTGTTGCATTATCCACATTTATAAATAAACTAGCCTCTGCCCGCGAATTCGTTCGCGTGGAATAGATACTTTAGGCTAACATTAACACGCAGCGGAAGCTCTCAAGAGGAAAAAAACCCCGAATTTTAAACATTCTTCATTGGTGCTCCGCTTCTATTGGTCTTACTGTGATGATATATAGCCTATAACCATCCTCGATAAATGAGCTATATAATATTGCAAGATTTTTTTTTAATCAGACCAGGATTTCCTGAGATTACTACCTACAGCGCCATAACGTCACAAACTCACAAACTTTACCTCTTTATAATATTAGTATAGATAATTAAACTATAAACAATCTGTAAAGCTTAATGTTTAATGGAAATTATTAATTATTATATCTATTTCAGAATGTCAAATAGAACACACATGCATATATGTAAGGTAGTGCTTTGACATAGATACATCCTAAACATTTTCTTACCTCCGAAGCCTTTGTTTAATAATTCCTCGGCTTTGTGAGGCTCCTTTGAGGGATTAGTCCATGTCTTCACTCGAGTGTTACCTAGTGTCTTAATTAAATAGTCACCTATTAATATATATTAGGACAACTTCTAAGAGAATATTACTAGAATAATATCTTTTTGGACGTACATTTTTACCGCCTACAAAAAGCCTCAGGTTAGCTACATTTACTGCAAAGAAATTAAATCAATTACAAATCATCCACATTTTGTCCATTCCAAATTAATTGCGCATTTACGATTTTAACTTTGTATAGTCTATGAAGAAGAAAAAAGGATTATATTATTTTATTTCTATACGCCTTGTAACTATGTCAAATCACATATTTCTCCGTGCACGCAATGTGTTGACAGAGGGCAACATTATGCATAAATATTATATGTACAAAATATAGCAAATATATTTATATATATATATATGTGTGTGTGTGTGTGTGTGTATATATATAAGTATACTCCCGATTGTTAACAATGTGTTTTTCCAAAAATTATTGGTAATATTGAAATATATGATGATTTGGAAGGATTCAAAGAAATAAAAATTAATCGGTTGAGATTATTTTACTTGTTGGAATTGATAAGACAACCGCACAGTAAAAGTACGCTTACATGTTGCGTAAAATGGCAAAACTCGTAATTCTTCAAAGAGCCTGATAGATTCTTTCGCTTTTAATTCTTATCATCGACTGGTCATTTACCACCCTTAATTACATAATAATTAACTTTAATATACAGAAAAATAATTAATTTTCATTCCCAATAGATCCTAGGTTTACCATGGTGTTTATTTGAACATAAAAACAAAATTGCCAAAACTATTTTAGAATAATTGTTGTCGTAAACTTCATTTCTATCAATTATTCTGGTATTAGGTCACTTTTTTTCATTTTTTTTATTGCAGTTAGTTGTAACGCAAGTCTTTTATAACAACAGTATTTGTTGTTCGTAATTTTGAATGCAAAAATCTTAGTGATTTCGTTTTCACACGTATTAGTTGATATTACTAGTTTGTTCTATTTCATAACACCAGCCAACCATTGTTTTTTTTTATATCATAGGAGGCAAACGAACAGACAGATCACCTGGTTTTAAGTGATCACCGCCGTCTATATACACTAGCAACACCAAGGGAGCCGCAAGTACGTTGTAGCCTATGTTTTGGAATATGGAAAGGAGGAGAGGCGATGGAATGGGAGGGAAAGTGGACGCTCTCACTGACCGACCGAAACGTAACAATGCAAGCATTGTTGCTTCACGTCGGCTTTCTGTGAGAGGGTGGTACTACCCCGGGCGAGCCGGCCCATTCATGCTAAAACCAGTTACAGCTTCAGCGTGGCTCTACCACCTGCAAAATTCGGTAGTCGGTAGGGCTAATGTAGTTGGTACCCTATGGTTTAATAACCGTAGTAATCAGTTTAGTTCCTATGAACTTGTTGCCATACGGCTGAGCGCCTTAAGCCCTTTTCCAAAATTCTGATAAAGCTGTAAAGGCTCATCTGGCTACAGTGGCGTTAGTCAGTTTGAAAAAAAAAACTAATATAATATTTGTTATCCATTGCGTAGAGAAATTAATGACGTAATTACTCGTTTTATAATGACCATCGTTGTGTTTGATCACACCGTAGTTAAATGATATTAAATAAAACCATGATTAAAATCTCAATATATCCTATGAGCAAAACATATTACAGTTTATATATAACCGTTGAAGCTTTTACAGCATAACTGAATAAGAAGCCTCCATGAGCGTGTAATTTAATTTTGTTAAACAAACAACACAGCTCGTAACCAGTAACTAGATTTCACTTGCCGCATAAACAATTTACCTAACGACATCACAACGCAAGGGCTCCTGAAATACTGTAGAAATCGCTGCGCCATCAGCAAAGTAATCTAATAAAATTTCTGCCATCCTGTGTAGCCCGGAATGGAGAATATTGTGTTGGAAGTCTTCCGCTTACTTCCGATTTTACATGAGATACACTAAAAATAAACCTATTATTTTGCAGTATAAAGATATAGTACCTGGGCGACCGAGCCTGGCTCGGTTGTTTAAAAAACATTTTTAAATTAATTGTTAGGTTAGCTTCACAAAATTAGTATTTAAAAAAAAAGAAGATATTTGTTTTGTTGTTACTCGGCAGCCGATTTCCATCTGAGCTACTTTTGTTTTGACAGCGATATCGAAATTTACCTCTATATTCTACCTATATTTTTTCATAGCCTAAAAAATCTATTAAAAAAGTTTTCTATAAATAGAATCTAGCTAGATCGATTTATCATCCCCGAAACTACCTACATATTAAATTTCGCGGAATGAAGCCGTTTCCGAGATCCTGAATATATACAAATATAAAAATGTACATGAATTGCTCGTTTAAAGTAGAATAATCAAATAAATTAGAAGTTGTTATATTTATAATTTAATTAATGATTGTAAAATTTATATTTATTGTAAACACGACCGCAGAATATGACCGTGTGTGTTTCTTTGAAGTTAAAGCAAAATTACCTTTTGCTTAGTGAGCAAATCTTCAGTACGGGAAAAGTCACTACCTAAAAGTACAAACGTTGTAAATATTGACATTAACAAGATCAGTTGCATGGTCACTCACCGGTGATGTGCATGCGCGTGTAGGAAGTTCTGTAAGATCTAATAAGCAACCCAAACACGATGTGTTGACCTGTTAGACCTACGCTAATAGAGTATTGTACGCACGAAGTTCATTCACATTCGCCCGGTTTCCAATTAGGAACATCAGTTGCACAATCTATGATTCATATTTTCCTAGTAGCCAATTAGATTGCACTTTCAATTGTTCGGCCTAGTATATGTTGTATACAGTAAGTACTTTAATTTTGCGTATAGTTAAGAAGATATAAATCAACATTATGAGAGTGAGATTTTGTTGTACTATCTACTATGTATGTATGTAGTATCTTATGTATTATCTGTTAATTCCTTAACAATCGCAGACTTTTACAAGCAACACTATTGCTATAGGCACATATACTCTGCCTACTATTTTATATTCCGGAGATTATAATACTACGTTTTTTTTTCTTTATTGATTTGAGTTTCCTGGCTATGTCGTAATATTTTAAGTTGAAAATTTAAAGGTATGTCCGTAATAAATCAGGAAAAAGGAAAGGGAAAGAATTATGAATGGCTGTTTGAAAAACAATCGAGCCGTTACGAGACGCCTGGCAGATGTGAAACACATGTGTGTCGTAGTAAACAACACTGTATACACTATAGGTATGTGAGCTCAGTGCAGCCAGAGAGACTACGCACAGTCGCTTGCGCATGGCATCGTGTAGCCACGTTTCACACACATCACCATGCCAATCAGGTTTACCCTCGCCTATAGATGTTTCAAATTAATAAACAGATTAATTATATAGTTTATAAGAGATATGCTACAGTCCTTTGCATCCATAAGTAAAAAAATGCATGAGTTGGTCGAATAGTAAAAAAAACAATTTTAAAAATGATACAGAAACGGTTTTGAGATATTGCAATACAAGACTTTAAAAAGGAAGGTCGATTTCTATAAATGAGCTGTTATTTAATATATTGCTGTCACGCAAATGTATAAGCTGAAGTAGATGGTTGTAAACGAAAACTCAATGTCTAGGTTCTAAAATGAAATCAGCTCAAGGTTCTTTAGTATTGAACATTATTTTACAGACCAACGAGACGTTTTGGGGTCGACAGCATATTCGGGTTACGTCACTGCATCGGAGACAGTTAGATATACTAAATTTTTATTGACATTCCAAGGTTGCATAGATAGTAAACTAGAATTAAAACGTTTAACGTTTCTCGGTCAAATTATGTTCTTTATGTGTCATAATTAACAAATAGGTTTCTCTGTAAGCGGGTCAACGTAGCAAATTTGTGATATTAAAATTTCATGACACAATCTTTTTATATGATATGCTAATTTTCAATTCAGGGTCGCTTAATAGGTATGTTTAGTCTATTGTAGACGTTTTTAAGGTAGTCGTAATATACTGAGCATTAAGTGTAATAAAGTCATTTTCTAAATCAAAGACTTCCTTGATTGAATCCTTTTATGCAAAAAAAAACTTTGTCTGAAAATTAAGTTACTCAAAGTACCGAAATATGATGACTATATCAAAATAATTCATTAGCAGTCAACAATTTTCTTTAACACACGGACAATTTTAAAAACAAAGAAAAATCCTTTGAAACCAAAACAAAAAAGGTAAGCGCTTTTAATCAATTAAGCGGAAAAATCCTTAACACATGACGTCCGTACTCTAGAACTCTAAAGCGATTGGTGTGAGTACCCAATCACGAGAATACGTTTGTGGCGCAATTTGTAAAATTCATGCGGCATAACTATGAGATCATCAATGGATTCTTGACATTCATTTTTAAGCTATTACATTAGGTAAAATTATTGAGAGAATTTAAACGATTTTGTAAAATTAATCTACGTTATTTTTATTTTGATAATGATAATGTGAATAGATTAATTCATGCCTTATTTTATCTAAATTTAATTGCTATTTTACTTAACTCATTTTAGGGACCTCAATTTCATCTTGCACTTTGGTTGTAAATTTAAGCTACTGGATTTGATTTAGATTATATTAAAATTTAGAAATTCGTTGTAGACGTTGAGAGATGGTGGTATGTTAAATGTAATGTGGGTTTTTGTTTATAATTTAAGAGTGTCAATATTTAATGACTTATGAATTGAGTTCATAGTAATCGATGTGAATTTGATAATTACATTATTACTATTCTTTTTATCTACTATCTTTGGTGTTTAACTATTAAAAAATATATGTGTATATACATAGGTCTCAGTTCAATTTATTGTAATATTTACCTTTTATATGTAATATCACTATCTTTTTTTTTTTTTTCTCGAACTGACTACGCTATTGACCTAGCAAGGTCTTAACAGCTTCACCGGACTACTAATATCACTATCGCAGTACTATTCTTCTCTTATCTTAAAATTATGTCGCTTCCCTCGTAACTTGTACCGTAGTTTAGAGGTAAGAGTGGAAGTCTCGGACCTACAAGATTGCTTTTCGAGTGCTATTACCCTGTGCTCACCGAAATGCGAGGCTTTTATTAACCTACGTTTTATTTTTACTTTTATACGGATGTAGCGTTCCCTGACAGATCGTATGGGCGGATATGAGAAGATTCTCGGGAGAGGTCTCTTTTATCTGGATATTAGTTGTGATTGTATTAAAACATCTTTAGGTATCTTTTGTATTATTTTCGAACTGTGAACGAAAGTAAACCATCACACTCAGCTCGGTGCCGCTAAGACAGGTTTACTTGGTTCCAGTAGTTATCAACCACGTTTACTGTTTGACAGAGAATGCATCGTTCTTTTAATTACATTTCGTATATATAATCTTTTTTATTATATGTACTATTTATAATCACTGTAGTATTTCAAGTACACATATATATTGTTTGTATCCATCTCATTGTTACATATTTATAATACGGAAACGTATATATCATATAATCGAAAGTGTTGGAAATATTTCTTGGTTCTGTTTCCTATTTGTTGGATACGTTATCATATTTTTTCTGGCTTCTGCTATTAATCTTGTTGATCTTGAATTTTTTTCGAGTAATCAATCATTCTAGATTAAGATACAAGATTTAATAAATACCTTTTGCAACAAACCTTATATAAATTAAAGCATTGCTGATATAACAGAAAATATACTTCAATATCAATGAATAACCAAATAATTGTTTGATCTTCCATTTATTATAAGAAATCTTTCGATGAAGACCAACCCATCAAGAAAATTAATTGAAACAGATCATTATTGAAAGTTCAAAGAGAAACATTTTGTAGAACTTCCGGAAAATTGTTTATTCTAACCGTTGATATACGTTTCAATAATTTTGCTATGAATTCGTTTAATCACTGTTTATCTATAATTAGAGTTTTTTATACGGTATCCGAGAAATTACAATCTTCAATTCTTTTGTAATTCGTAATTCTTTGCGTTACTTCGCATTATGATTAAGTATTATAATGGGCGAGTTATGACTTATATGAACAGATGTGAATATGGTGGTAATTTTTGCAATTATTTAAGCACGAATACTGGTGCTGTCTCTGGGTCCATATTTTGGAATATAGATTTATGCCTAAATCTTTTAAGAGTTTACAGCTCATTAGGATAACTAGCTTATATTAAATGACAATACTGCCTAAAGCAGTAATATACTGAACTCACTGACTATCAATTGCAGCAAGAAATGTGTCTTGAGTAATAGATTTTAAAATTAATTGTGGTTAGATATCCAAGTGAGTATTAGAAAAGCAAACACAACTTTCTGATAAACATTAGAACAAATAGTGCTCTTCAATGCAAACCCCGTATCGATCGAAAATATTCATACATGATTCTGAGAAATAGAAACAGGGGTTAAGTATATTGACCCTTAAAGATAACTTTTTTCATTATTGCTGATTTCACTTTACAGATCACTAATAAATATTTACATTTACATACATATTTACCTTAAATATTTACACTGCATTATTTTACAATCATTTTCAATTGGATACATGTATAGTTAATTTTACTGGTCGTCGTAATTCGAATAGAATACGACTTCTAACGAATTATTAGAATAATGGAAAGTCCAGTTTATTTCATTTAATCGCGCTAGAATTTCTCACATAAAACAATTTTACGTATAGTATACCTAAATACTTGCACACTGCCGCGTTCGTCTCAAGGGGCTTCAGTTTTCAGTGATGAAATTTTCCTGAAGTTGTTAGTTAAGGTGTTTCTTAAAATAACAAAATATTACGCTTTTTGTTTACAAAATTACATTAAAATTTTGTCGCCTAGATCCTATCGGTGTTTTGTAAAACACTTTTTTTTTAAACTTCTCTTTAGACAAGTTCCCTTTTTAAGTCTATATTGATGTCTGTATTTGACTTTAGTCTCGATCTGGGAATAAATCGGAATACATGGGACCGGACATATATGATCCTTTAAACAATAACGGATTTTGCGAATTACCAATCTGACCAAAGCTTAACCGCCTTGATCTCAATACGAATTTAGTCAGTCGAGATGTTATGCGATCCTGTGACTTCTGTGGATAAGTAAGTCTTTACGAACACTACATTGCAATATTTATAAGTATGACAATATAATTTATGGTCTACTTAAAATAGTACTTGTAGTACAAAAATATGATATATAGCTAAACCTTTATAAAAACGTAAAAAATATTTAATTCCAGAAGTTTGTTTGAATCCAAATTGACCTACCACTTACTGCATATACATATATATATAAAGAATTATTTCATCAAACGACATGAGTGTACCCTTAAATCGTTATCGGAGTTAACTCCAATTATTTGCCTCAGTTTTCTTTTGATCTTCCACTCGATGACTGAGAGGTTACCGAGTGTCCGGAAAGTCTTTGTTAGGTAATCTTGTAAAGAATTAGAATCGATTAAAGTTGGAAGAGTATTTTTATTAAGCCATTCTTCGTATTTTATTTAAATAGATATTTTGTTATAATGTAAATATGCAACAAATCCAGTTTTTTCCAGTGTTTTGCTGCACTATTAGCGTTCCTCGCAGTATTATTATTAATCTGTATTTATCCACAACGCAGGATAGGCTACCAAGCGCTCATTAATATGGTTTAGATTAAAAATAGCTGTAACTACTCTTTGAAGAATTAATAATAAATTATAGTTATATGGTTGTGTACTATTTATTTAAATACTTAAGACAGTAATTAAAAAACATATAACAATAGAACTAGCATACCCTAAAAAGGATTATTATTAGCTTCAAGTCAAAATTGGTAGGACATCATAACCCTAATAACAAAGGCCTGTTACAAAACGTTCCAAAAGATGATTTGTACCCAACATTCATTGTGAAAAAAGGAAATTTGATTGAGATTGAATTTTATTAGCCAATCAA
This sequence comes from Antheraea mylitta, assembly GCA_014332785.1. Classification (NCBI taxonomy): domain Eukaryota; kingdom Metazoa; phylum Arthropoda; class Insecta; order Lepidoptera; family Saturniidae; genus Antheraea; species Antheraea mylitta. The sequence continues at coordinate 6,201,520 of JACEII010000016.1, forward strand.
AATTCATAAAAAAGCTCCGGAGCGTTTCTTTTTGGATTCGTTAAAAGGGTTCCATTGCTACCTTTTCGTTAATTTCCATTTCTGACGAATAATTTGTTCCTTTCATTTTACTTTTACAAAGCGTTGATGGATATCTTAATTACTTGAGGAAAAAATGGAACTGAATTTGGTATAGACATTCAAACACTCGTTTGATTTTCTTTTGTTTAAAGAAGCACTACCATCAGCGATAATATTCCTAGGTCATTAACTAACCTATATTTTGAATAAGATGTATATGATAAATAAATATTTTTACTTCATTGTCTTACTATTGTAATTTCTATACTAATATTATAAAGAAAGTTTGTGGGTTTATGACGTTGTGAGTTTGTGACGTTGTAGGGGGTAATCTCTGGAACTACTGGCCCGATTTGAAAAATTCTTTGAGTATATATAATTATTGAGTATAGGTATAGCTCATTTATCGAGGATAGTTATAGGCTATAATAAATCATCACGCTAAGACTTATAAGAGTGGAGCACCAATGAAGAATGTTTCAAAATCGGTGTTTTTTCCCTTGAGAACTTCCGCTGCATGTTAACATTAGCCCGAAGTAACTATTTCACGAACGAAAAGAATAAAATAAATATTTATAAAAAGGATGGTGGCCGTGTATGTTGGTGTTAATACAAAAAGAAAGTCAGAAAATAGTTATAAAATTACCTTTTCTTTTAATTATATTGGGTTACCTGGATGGCCGACCACGTACCATGTGGTTTTGTGATTAAACTGGGAACCTCAGTATATGCTGAGACGAACATCTAGTTTTTGGCTCAGATGTAGTAGACATTGGTTTCCTGCGTCTCAGACCAAAAACTACGAGTTATTATTTAATACACGGAGCCACATGCGCTTTTAGTTATTTGGCTGTAACATCAGCAATTTTTACTCCACCATTAAAAGGATCACGTCACTTTAAAGAATGGTGCGCTTCTGAAGGTGTATCACACTGTTAACTTTTGACACTTTTGCAATTTTTAATGATTTTTCGCACACGGAGCGATTTAAAAGTGCTCCACTCGCGGCGGCGCCTGTCATAAGACTGGTTTAATTAATTAGGAAATTCAAAGGAAATTATAGAGAGAAATACTATAAAGCTTTTTTTAGTATTGATCACGAAGAATTAAGAGCGTACGTAATATACGAATACTGCCATATTTTTTATACATTTAAAGTAACACGTAAATATTTATGTCGTTGAAAGAGGTCTTTTTTACCTCAATATGCAGAAGGAAGGTTATCTATTTCGAGTTCATATAGTTTCATGGGTTTGGGCGTGTTAAGGTCGTTAAACTCGTCTTTATTATAGGAGTTACTCTTATTAACGGTTTGAATGCGAATGCGAGTTTGTTACATTTTCAAATCCTAACTAGTCAACCAATCATCATAAAATTATACATTGCCGTTATCAGAGAGCGGTACAAAAAAGGTTGTAGAGTGTCGTCTTTTATCCAGAAAAAAAATGCTGTTCCTGGACACGTAAAATCTAATCTCGCAATAACTAAGTAAAACTGAGTTCAAAAGATTGTAATTTATATGGCATTAAAATATGAATTCGTCTTGAAAAAGTCATAAATTAAAATAAATATAAAATAAGTTTTCATATACTTAACTGAACAACACATCTCGTGAAATTACTGAAAAGTTTTAGCATTTTTGGTGTTGCGTTTAATTTTTGTTATCGATAATGTAATTGTACGTACAACTAGTAATATTAATACGAGCCTATAAGGATCGCATTATCGTAAGGTGACATAATTACGATTTCGATGGCCCAAAAATCCACAATTTTATAATATATTTTTTCTTTATGATACTATCTTTCACGTCGGCAATTTTTACACTTATATTTATACTTATACTTATATTTACACTTATACTTATAATTTCACTTACGCTTATATTTCCGAGTTTGAATTTATGAACATCGTACTAACATCGTATCGATAAAACAACTAGACAATCTCAATTTTTACATTACATTATATAAAGTGATAAAGAAGCTATATCAAGTCATTTCGTTATATGAACTAGATTCTATTATCGGTTTGTTTTCATTTGGTCAAATTATCTAAACTAAAGCATAATTTAAATTTCGAAAGTAGTTTTAGCGGCTGTGAAATATCTAGTATAAATTAATACAACACATTGGAAACGAAAAATCGATTGTGATACCGCGTCCATTAGTCAGACGATTTCTGATGAGCGACACAGATATAAAACTCGTAATAGCGTTAGATAATGCTGACGAATGCTCTGTCAGATTTTGCATAACTGCTGTTTACAATACATATGCTAAAAATAAACATATTACATGCAAAAACGATGTTAATGCGATTGGACTTAAATGGATTATGGTGAATTTAAATCGTTTGTATAGGTACATAAGAATCTTAGTATTTTATTTTTGTAAAACACCCGAATTTATACATCAAAATTGATAGATTAGGTTTTAAAACACAGGAATTCAAGATACCAAATTTGAATATAGATATACAAAATAAAAAACAATTACCGTACATCATTACATAGCATAAAACAAGGTTTTCTGTCACGTGTGTCTGTTCGCGATAAACTCAAAAAGTACAGAACGGATTTTCATGCGATTTTCATCAGGAGATAAAGTGATTCATGAGGAAAGTATTAAGTATATAATTTGTCAAGGTTTTCTTTATCGTCAGGGCGGGACAAAGACTGCTGGATCCGCTAGTAATATATACGTTACATACATACCTTTTTTATGACGTATGTAAGGGTATCACTTCAAAACGACTGCACTTATTTGGATTACTCTATTCTTTTGTCTCGTTATACTTAGGTTATGATTTATTTATTTTTTAAATTGGTTGTATGTAAAGTCGGTTTAGGAATGGTAAGTTTTGGCGATGACGAATCGTCTGAGTGTGCTGCGTGGGAGGTGAAGCGTCGCACGCGGTGGTAGGAGAAGATTTGTCGCTGCCGAGCGTGGCTTTGTCCATGCTCAGCAGCGAGCTGGCGTGGCGAGCAATGGCTTCCTTTTGTGAGGAAGTCATCTCGCAAAAGGAGGCGGTGGAGAGGGCCCGCGAGGTAGACCCTTTAAGTGGCCCTCTCCGCCAATGAAGGATAGGCGGAAGGCTTCGCCCAGCTCCTCTCGCCACCGTAGCCAGACCTGGGGGGATGCAGCCGGGGGGCTCATCTCTTCATTGCACAGGTCTGGTGAATGAGGCTATAGGTAAGAGCCCGGCGGCTACCTTCCGCTGGGCGGACGGACCGTTGGAGCGGCTATCTAAGGGGAATAGCTTAGACCGATCCCTTGCCGCCCCAACATCACGGTCTGGCGGTACACCGTGGGGTTTTTAGTCCGTGCGAGTCGAACATAATACACTCTCTCTCCCGGGAGGGTGGGTATCCATAAGGGATTTCTCCACTTAAAAAAAAAGGTGATGACGAATCAGCCGATGGAGTGGAAGAGAAATAGATGCGTCACAAGCCGAACACTTAGGTCAATCGCGCCTCTCTATCGCTTGTTCCGCGCTCACGTTACCACGCTCGGCTCAGGCGGAACGTAACAATGAGTCATGCTTATTCGTGTGTACAGCCGGCGTACATCTATACTAATATATAAAGCTGAAGAGTTTGTTTGTTTGGTTGAACACGCTAATCTCAAGAACTACCAGTCCGATTTGAAAGTTTATTTTAGTGTTAGATAGCTCATTTATCGAGGATGGCTATAGGCTACATATCATCACGTTAAAACTAACAGGAGCTGAGCACTAATGAATAATGTCTCAAAATCGGGTTATTTTTGAAGCTTCCGCTGCGTGTTAATGTCAGTATTATATGCGTTGCCATGGTAACACGATAACATTCTATCAAAAATATTTTCATGGTTTATTTTGTGTTCCTACTCAAAAAGTTTGTTCTATGTTAGTTTTGTTTTCAATTTTTAATTATACGTGGTACGTTTATATCGCAAGCGTTCCCAAAGTTTATTTTGTATTCAAATAGTCTAGTAGTAATAATATTCGTCCAATAAGACTGGCGAAGGAATTGATCCATATTGCCAATTCTGAAGTTGTCAATATAGGTAATTATTGTGTATTCTTTAGACAGTTTTCTTTTATGTCCAAGTTAATGAAAAGGTATAAGCGCTAAATCCTCTATATAATATTTCGTACATTTTTATCTTCTTAATTTTCGAAACCAATTCATTTCACTTACGCACAATAAACAAACAAATTACATAAAACGCCGCCAATTTAACATAATATAGAGTCAAGTAACACAAAATTATGAATAAAATATAAAATCCACTGCATGACAGATTGAAATTCCGCTAAAAACAACTCAAAAAGTATATTGTACGTTAGTTTTGTTTCCAATTTTTGATTTGTGATATATTACGTATTATAAAAATAAAGTGTGTGTATATAATATTAAAATAAATACTTTTTGGTGAATACATATATTTGTGGTACTACAAATATCAACATTCTTTTTTATTCTGTCGATATGTCTGTTTGTTTATTTGTTCCGAGTAATCTCCAAAACAGCTGGACCTATTTGAACGTTTTTTTTTTCTTAGAAATGATTACGCTATTGACCTAGCAAGGTCTTAACAGCTTCACCCGACTACAAGTAATATTTGAACGGGAATTTTACGGACAAATAACTAACTAATTAGCCGTTTTATTTTAAGCTAGCGGGTTCAGCAGACGTTACCCGCCCTGACAATAAGACAAACTATACCTAACCCTTGCTCAAGAATCATTTTATATATTAGTGAAAACGGCATGAAGATGCATTATATAGTTTTGATCTTTTTTTTTCTCGAACTGACTACGCTAATGGCCTAGCAAAGTCTTAACAGCTTCACCGGACTACTAAAGCGAGCGCTTAAGGCACTCAGCAAATTTTTTGATCTTATCGCAAACAGACATATAGAGAGACGTGGCAGAGGACTTTGTTTTACACTATGTAGTGATGAACTGTTATCCGTGCATATGTTGTTCACTGTAAACATGCGCGTGGGATGTGCGCTGTACTGGACTCCAAGAATAGATATAATTGAAAGTCAAATGTTTATATATGATTTAAATTATAGCAACGTATATCAATAACCTAATTATATCGACAATATGGACATATTATATCCATATAATAAAATTGTTTAATGTTTTTAATACTTTCTAATATAGTGTAACTGAGCATTGAGAATGATATATAGTAGTTTATAGTTTCAAGTATGTAGCTGATGATAAATCCCATCCCATTCGACACACTGTTAGTATTCATATATGTAAAGTACATGTTACCTGTTACAGATTATGATGAGCGTGTCGCACTTGCAAATATTTTTGAGAGACTATTCCTGTAATTTACACATGTCATCATAATTTTACATTTATTTAATATATTTAAAAAACGCGTGTGAAGCTGCGGGTAACATCTAGTCGATTTATAAGATCATTATCATGTCAAGAAGCTTGAAAAAAATCGTACTAAAATAAAAGTGTAAGCAACTTCAAAATATGAGAAAAAACGATATCCAAGTTTAGGAACTCCTAAGAGAACTGAACTCTTTACTTTCAGCGTTTCTAGCTCTGATTCCTAGACCAATAAATAGACTGCTTTTTAAATTTTTGAAAGAGGCAGAAGTCAGTCTGCTTTTGTAGACTTTATAGATCGCAAATCTAATTTCCCGTCTACATTGTCACCCTACAAACCCAAGGGACCTAATTTCCATCAGGCACTATATACGATGTAGCTTAACGTAACAGATTCGGGCAAACTGCTCCAAATCGCAATTATAATTAATTCATGCCTGTACGAATTTCAGTACATAGTAATGAGATGATCAGTAAGCCAATTTTGCCCCGATTTTAAATACAATAAATGTAACAATTTTTCGAATGTATAATTATCTATTTATATATTTCGAAATTTAATTGGAAATAATTATCTATTCTTCAACTAACTTTCTTCGATTTGATTTATTTATATAAAAAATAATTATTATGTCACATTGAACAAAATATATACTGTAGAATCACATAATAGACACGAATGAACAGATTTATTATAACTGCTTGTTTTTTAATGTAAAATTATAATACTAATTTTGAGCAAGCAAGCCTATCTTTCAGTGTTACGAACAAATATATAGAATTAGTTAAATTATACCGTTACGTTATATTTTATACGCGTATTGTTTTTTTTTTTCTTTTTACCGATTGTAAATTTCCTTTATTGCAAAAAATATTAGTATTGCATATCTATATGTAGCATTCTTTTACCTCCCAATAAAAGAATCGGGGAAAAAATCAGGCACATTAATTTTATTGATGGGTATAAATTAGTTTCTTTGTTTTAATTAATCGCTTAAATTCATTGTAACTCTTGACCGTGTTCTATTTCTTTGTGTGTGTCAAATAAATAAGCAACCATTTTAAAATTACTGTACCGTAATTTCCTCTGATTTATTATATTACTAGCTGTGCCCGCGACTTTGTGTGCCTGGTTCCTTGTTTAGAAAACAGTGATTAACAAAGTCATCTAGATGTATTAACTCCATTCACTTATTTACTCTTCGCTCGTACTTACGCCGCGTCGTCATTAAAATTATAATAACTTTTGATACAGTGGACCGATTTTAATGAAACAAAGACTAAGTATTTCTTAAAGACATGTTTTATGATTTTCTTGATGTGGTTTCATTGTGAACCCAGTACTATAGCAGTTCACACAAACAAACAGACCGACCGACATATCTAAAAATGATTGAAATATACTTTATTACGTATTCCTAGACACCTGCAACAACATTTATCACAAAAATCGAAAAAGTACAGACAGGTTAGATTTATATTTTTATTAACGGTAAATAGATATAGATAAGCCTGTTTTCAAGAGACACTAATTACTTTAATTAAATTTCACTCTGACATACCCGCTATACTGTTCCGACTTTAACTGTGACATCAAGCATAACGTAATGTAATGAGCTATCAAATTCCCCCATGGCTGGTTGTTAACTTTTCATTTATTCCCAGTGACCTCGCTAATACGTTTTCATTTCCAGATAGAAGATTCGTTTTTCTTTGCACAGGTTTGATAAACGTTTTGGATCGCGCGAACGTTATCGAGTGTTTGCATAAAGCTTTGGTCCTATTGGTAGAATAAAGCGTAAATTTAGGGTTGCTTTAGGTATTTATACAGTTTTAAATATATGTGGTTGGCCCCTTATGAACAAATATAATAGCTGCGATCCAGATAATGAGATGTGTTTCTCATTGATCAAATACGGAACATGCAGACGCTTTGTATGGGAACTTCATGACTGTCATTATAATGAATTAAACAATAAGAAATTAAATAATAATTTACAATCTTTGATATATTACACCGCCACACTTTTACACCGTTACCCTTTGAATTATTTATCTTTGTCAACGCGTTAGAATATTATATGGTGTCCGCATGGAATAATCACAACACAATTTTATATAATACTAGCTTTTGCCTGCGGCTTCGTCCGCGTGAAATCTCTCAAAAGAAAAAAACACTCCTTTTTTCAAACATTCTTCATTGGTGCACCGCTTCGATTGGTTTTAGCGTTGATAAGCGCCTATAACCTTGCTTGATAAATAAACTACCTAACAAACAAAGAATTTTTCAAATAAGATCAGTAGTTCTTGAGATTAGCGCGTTCAACCAAACAAACAAACCCTTCAGCGTTCTAATATTAGTATAGATCTTACTTAACTCGAGCTGTCATTACAATTACAATAACTTTTGATAAAGTGGACCAATTCTCACGAAGCAAAGACTAAGTTACTCTCGAGGATACGTTTATGATTTTTCAAGTGTGGTTTGTGAACCCAGTACTTTATTAGTGATGCGTGTTAATACAAACAGACAGACAGATTTTTTTTTAAATGATTTTAACGTATTTTATCGCTTATTCTTAGACACCTGCAGCAATTTATTTCACAAAAATCGAAAAAGTACATACACGTTAGATTTACATTTTCATTATATGTATAGAAGATTCGCACCGCGCGCTTGAGGGGAGATAATCCCTGAAGAACCCGCAGACACCACATTACGCCAAGACACCTCTACTCCGTACATGGTGCTGAGTTGCAGTTCAGTCCATGTTTGGGGTTCTTGTTATTTTATTTATTTATAGGCAAGGCCACCAACTCCCCATGCCCGCGTGACCACAGATCACGCCGTCGTGGTACGGGGATAAATTTCGCTCCCACATACTAGATTAGGCCCCCTTCAAACCTAGGTCCGTTCCCTCGGTGTGGAGCCATTGAGTTTGCTGCTTGCGCGATACAGTGACACAAAATCTTACATCACTGCGCGACAACGTTACACATATCAACCTCCATACACCTGCACGCATACATGCTTAGACATGAAAGTGGGAGGGTTTATTTTTTCCCCTTATCGAACTGAAATAGTTTAGAAAATTATCCGATACGCGATATATATAAAAGTTGTTGAGGTATTTATGCTTGGTATACGTATATGTTTTAATAACTCATATATATATATATACTATACTAGCTGTTACCCGCAGCTTCGCATGCGTTTTTTTAAATATATTAAATAAATGTAAAATTATGATTAGATGTGTAAATTACAGAAATACTCTCTCAAAAATATTTGTAAGTACGACACGCACATCATATACTGTAACAGGTAACATGTACTTTACATATGTGAATACTAACAGTGTGTCGAATGGGATGGGATTTATCATCAGCTACATACATACCTGAAACTTTAAACTACAATATACCATCCTCAATGCTCAGTTACACTATATTAGAAAGTATTAAAAATATTAAGCTATACATTATCGAATATGTTTAAAATCTTTTATTATATAGATATAACATGCCCATATTGTCGATATAATTAGGTTATTGATATATGTTGCTATAATTTAAATCACATATAAACATTTGACTTTCAATTATATTTATTCTTGGAGTCGAGTACAGCGCACGTCTGCGCGCATGTTTACAGTGAACAACATATTTTGAATCAATTCCACACAGATGGATGCACGGGTTCATCACTACATAGTGTAAAACAAAGTCCTCTACCACGTTTCTCTATATGTCTGTTTGCGTTAAGATCAAAAAATCGGTTGAGTGCCTTAAGCGCTCACCTTAGTAGTCCTGTGAAGCTGTTAAGACCTTGCTAGGTCAATAGCGAAGTCAGTTGGAGAAAAAAAAAGACCAAAACTACATAACGCATCTTCATGCCGTTTTCACTAATATATAAAATGATTCTTGAGCAAGGGTTAGGTATAGTTTGTCTTATTGTCAGGGCGGGCAACGTCTGCTGAACCCGCTAGCTTAAAATAAAACGGCTAATTAGTTAGTTATTTGTCCGTAAAATTCCCGTTCAAATATTACTTGTAGTCCGGTGAAGCTGTTAAGATCTTGCTAGGTCAATAGCGTAATCATTTCTAACTACTAAACTATTTGAATAACAACACAAAATAAACTTTGGGAATGCTTGCGATATAAACGTACCACGCATAATTAAAAATTGAAAACAAAACTAACGTAGAACAAACTTTTTGAGTAGGAACACAAAATAAACCATGAAAATATTTAGGATAGAATGTTATCACGTTACCATGGCAACGCATATAATACTAACATTAATACGCAGCGGAAGCTTCAAAAATAGCCCGTTTTTTTGACATTCTTCATTAGTGCTCAGCTCCTATTGGTTTTAACGTGATGATATGTAGCCTATAGCCATCCTCGATAAATGAGCTATCTAACACTAAAAGAAACTTTCAAATCGGACCGGTAGTTCTTGAGATTAGCACGTTCAACCAAACAAACAAACAAACAAACTCTTCAGCTTTATATATTAGTATAGATATATGAATAGTCAGTATTTAGCTTAGGTTAGCTTAGATAGGTCGCGCATTACACGCATCAGGCAACAGGCGAATCCGAGGTGTGCTGTGCAAACTTTGCTAAGTCAATAGCGTAGTCAGATCGAAAAAAACCCACCAACTACTCCTTGTGGTCTTTATTTTTTCACCGCACCGTCCTGGTGGAACCTATTTACATGGTCCCACTAGCCCCTTCAATACGAATATCCAAACAGTTCAGTTTATGGAGAAAGTTCCAGGTAATCGATATTTATTAGTTTTTTTTTAGGAATTTGGGACTTTATGTAAGCAAGCTTTAATATCCTTATAAAGTGATGTAACCAAAATGTGATGTAATTTATCTTTTAGTTATTTAAAACAGAACCTTTCAAAAGAAAATAATGTTAGGTGTGTATTACAAAAAATGTCAAGAAATGAATATTTAGACCATAAAACACTTTAATGTTAAAATGAATAACATAAAATAACTATAAATATGGAGGAAGATATATAGGCACTTTCAAATTTTATTCATCAGTTTGTGGTTATACAAATATTTTTTAAGATAATTTATAGAATGTTAGAAAACATTTATAGATAATATAATAATAAGTGATTTATGACATGTATATATATACGTATATATATATATCTATTTATTAATCACTGTGTTATTCTTATGCCGGTATCTTAACTTTACCCTCCCAATACATTCTTGAATTAAATGTATGTACGTAAAAAATTTGAAAAACTGCATTTAGTAAAAGATCGACATAATCAAAATACTAGAAACTGTAACAAACTGGTCGTTCCATGTTTCAGACTTAGCAAAACCAGTAGTAATTTGTTAGGTTCTACAATAAAGTCCCAAAGCATGTTACCGATTTGCCGGATTGTAAATTTAAGCACCACGTCAAGCGGGTTTTTATCTATACTAATATTATGAAGAGGTAAAGTTTGTGAGTTTGTGAAGTTGTAGGTGATAATCTCAGGAATTACTGGTCCGATTTAAAAAAATCTTTCAGCGTTATATAGCTCATTTATCGAGGATAATTATAGGCTAAATCGGGGTTTTTACCCCTTGAGAGCTTCCGCTGCATGTTAGCGTTAGCCTAAAGTAACTATTCCACGCGGACGAAATTGCGAGCAGAGGCTAGTTATAAGTATAGATATTGATGTATTTTCTATAATCTCAGACTATGTTCCAATAGTACATGTAAGTAAATAAAATGCCTGTAGCTATATATACCTTGGGTCAAACAACTCCGCCGATACAATCTTTATACCGTACGACAGAATTCAAGATAATGTTAAGTTTAACATAATATATATTCTAAAAGAATTCAATATTCACGTAAATTGTAGACGACTGAGTAGGTACAATAGCGTGATTGGCATTAAACATTTATTGTTTTTGTTTAATAATTCGTGTGTCGAAACTATGCAATGTTAGCAATAACCAATTTTCTAGACGAATATGCAGTTGTCGTGGAAAAATTTGCTGTACATAGAATGTATGCACGTGTTTTTGTTAAACTATTACGCATTGAAATTCTTATTTAATTTTATTTATACGATATATTTTACTTTATGTATAGTTTTTATGACAACGTTTGATTTAATATATAAATAAACTAGCCTCTGCCTTCGACTTCGTTCGCGTGGAATAGATATACTATATATCAGTGTTATATTGCTCATTCATCAAGAATGGTTATAGGCTTATATATCATCTATGACCAATAGGAGCGGAGCACAGATGAAAAATGTTTTAAAATCGGGATGTTTTTTCTTTTTGAGAACTGCTGCTTGTTAGTGTTAGTGTATCTATTCCACGCGAACGGCGTCGTTGGCAGAGGCTAGTTTTCTAATAATGGAAATACAGTTAAAGCGAGTAAGCGGTTACTGTGGCGCATATAGTTAAGTATATGCAACCTTGAACAGGACCGTAATCTCAAGGCCAGTCTATAATAGGTTGTTATTTTTAAAAGTTATATTGAAACCCCTCGTACTATGCTGCCAGCTTTCGTAGTGGAAACAGTAGTACGAGCATTGTCATTTTCTGGAAGAAATAGCTGCAGCAATATTACTCCTACAGTCGAAATTGCAATTGTTCTGTAACTCTTGAACTAAGCTTAACATAAAGTAAATAACATGTACTATCAAACTCGAATAAACTTTGTACAGTTTAGGATTTGAGAAAGCGTTTACTTTATTGCTACCACTGTAACCTATTAACAACAAATAAAGTTATGTAATATTATGTTCTGGTTATACAACATGTAATTCTTACTTAATTTTAATTGTAGTCTATTTATTTTACAAAGTCATCCGTTTTTAATTACTAATTATTTTGAATATTGTAGATGGTAGAGCCAGGCTGAAACTATTACTGGTTTCAGCATGAAATGGATCGGTTCGTCCGGGGTAGTGCCACCCAATCAACAGAAACACCGACGTGAAGTAACCGTGCTTGCTTGTATTGTTGCGTTTCGTTCGATCAGTGATGTGCCGGAGGCCCACCTCCCTTCCCCCTCTACCCCTCTCCTCTATGCCTGCCCTCCTCCTCCACCCAAACACAGGCTGGTAACTCATTTACGACTCCCCTGGTATTGCAAGTATCTATGGACGGTGGTGATCAGGTCAATAACAGGTTACTCGCCTGTTTGTTTGCCTCTTATGACATAAAAAAAAGATTTAATCATTTCATTGTCATGTTTTCAGCAAAGGCATAATCTGGTGATGTCTAGGAATTTTATTACTTGTATGGTGATCTCTTTGTTGGATGTCACCTGGTAAGTTACCACACTCATTTTGAAGTCTATCACTAAGTTATCACCGTCTCCTCCTAAAAGACTAAATCTCAACTGTCTACTGCTCTGCTTTTATCGTGTGCACGTAGATGATTAGTATATCTTAGCTTCTTTACTATAATTGTATTGTATGTACCTCATATACAGGTTGGCAACGCACTTTCGACACCCCTGGTGTTGCTAGTGTCTATAGACGATGGTGGTCACTTAACATCACGTGACCTGTTCGTTTGCCTCCTATGATACAAAAAAATATATATTTATATATTAAAGAACCAGGTATTCTAAGATTCTTGTTCTACCAACGTTGCCGGCTCTTGTACTAAGGTGTCGCAAAAAAGTCTAGTTACGTTAACTACAAATTTTTATTTTTCGTTATCCTGGAGAACCCTTTGCGTTTTATGGGACAAAAATTTAAAAGTAATATATTTGATGTAATCTCGTAATATTAGTTATTACTATGTTAAGTTTAGTCAAGATTGGTTCAGTACTTTCAGAGCGATGCGTGTTAATAGGGACAGACAGACAGACTAAAATTGTAAAAAGATTATTTTTGGCTTTTATATCGATAACATAGCCTACCCTGATTAAAATTTTCAAAAAATATTTAATGTGCAGATTTCGACTTGTTATAGTTTTATTATAGTATAGATAGATAGGTGGTCTTACTTTCAGTTCGCCAAGCTTAAAATTTAAAACTAACACCAAACTTATAGGTGGTTAAGTTGTATGTGAGAACATATTAAATAATGTTTATTTTAGGCTACATTGTTCTTTAGTGTTAATCAAGAGTATTGTTAGACGTTGACACCAATAACATTATAAGGAATGTATACTAGAGATAATTTTTTTTTTTAAGAATTCCTCGCAAAATGTTCATACGTTCATTTTACGATTGAAAATTTGAAAATGTTAATATATTAATTTTTTTCCGTTTTCTAGATAGTTGTGGTTATTCGTACAGCCAATTACAGAGTTCCGCTAAAAGTGGGGTTGTTTGAAGAGCGCTCTGAGTTTGACCGTTTGCTCGCAAAGGGTATTTAGTAGTAGTACTCAAGTACTCACGTACGTAGTACACATTATACGCTCAAAATAACTTGAAAGAGCGAGTAGAATCACTTACACTCATAAAATAACGAGCTTGCTTATAAATATATGCTTAAAAATCGTAAAATATACAAGTCCTAAATCCTTTATGCTCATTTTGGTGAAATGTTTTTACGGTTTAGTAAAAGTTTTGTTATGTACATACAATATATAGAACAAACGAATAGGTGTATGACTGATTTTAAGTGATCACTACCATCCATAGACACCAGCAACACCAGAGGAGTCGTAAGTACGTTGCCAGCCTGTGTTGGTGGGAAGCGGGCAGAGGGAAGGGGCAGGGGTAAGGGGAAGAGGGAGAGATGGAAGCGAAAGGGGGAAAGTGGGCTTCCGGATCTCTGACTGACCAAACGAAACACAACTATGCAAGCACTGTTACTTCACGTCGGTGTTTCTGTGGGTCGGGTGGTACTATCCCGGGCGAGCTGACCCATTCATGCTAAAACCGGTTATAGCTTTAGCGTGGCTCTGCCACCTATAGCGTTAAATGTTTTCAGCGCTTTGCTTATACATTCTTAAAGAATTGTTTAAATTAACGAATTACGATACTAGAGAGTACTAGAACTAGCTATACCCGCGACTTTGTCCGCGTGAAACCTTATGTACAGAAAAAACCATTAATAAAGTTACCTGAATGTATTAAGGTCTTTTACTTATCTACTTTTCTCTCGTACTTAAGTCGCGTCGTCATTAAAAGTACAATAAGTTTTGATAGATCAAACCGATTTTAATGAAACTATAACTGAATGCTTCTCGAAGATATGCTTTTTCATTTTCTACTGAGAGTGCTTTCACTTTAACGCAGTATTATAGCAGAGATGCGTATACAAACAAACAGACAGACAGATATTTCTAGAATTGATTGAAATGTATCTGATTACTTATTCGTAGACACTTTCATTTTTTTTATTTAATATCAAAAAAGTTCAGACACGTTAAATTTACATTCTTATTATATGTATAGATTTGTCCAGTCAGTTTAAAAAAATATGTCATCTGAAAATTATTTCCGTAAGCAATACATAAACCCTTAGAATTGTAATGTACACTTGTATGAAGATAATATGACGTCATTTATACATATAAAGTTTGACCAAATCTGATTCTCGACAAGTTAAATTATGAGAAATATTTTAGAAAACAAATAAAATATCACTCGAGTAGTAAACAGTGCAATGCAACTTTTGAATACGGTCTTCCCAATACATTCTTGATTATAATTTAATGTATGTCCGCAAAGATATTGAAAAACTGCATTTCTTAAAAGAGCGACATGACTTACATACTAAAAACTATGGCATATTGGTTTGACACTATATTTCGGACTCTATAAGAGCAGTAGCAACTTTTTAAGTTGCTAGGTATTAATACAAAATCCCAATGCATATTAGCGATTTGCCGGTTAGTAGAACTAAGCGGTATGCCAATCGGGTATTTGTGCCAAAAGACTATTCTAAAGTGGATCAACATGTGAACGATTGTGATGTTTCTCTGTACATCCACTAAAGGCGATAGTAATGTCAATGTATTTATTAATTAGTAAATAAATATTAAGTAGTAATTATGAACCGGTGGTAGTTTCAACATCCGTAAGCATTTTCTTAGGTCTTAAATTGAATAAAGTATTTTTTACGTTGATTTTATCGCGAATCCGATTTAATTTGAAATGTTTTTTTTTTATTTTGGAACACATTAATTCCAAATAGCCGACAATATGATTGTTGTTTGCCATTTTTATCCAATTAAAACTATTAGCTATTTATTCATTGAACTGTAATCAAGTAACACGCGCGTAAAATCATACTTGGTGGCATAACCTAGATATTACCGCAACTAATTATTATACAAGGTTATTGGAACGATAAAAACAGGAAACTGTAACAAAATTGTTTATTAAAACTGAATTATGTACGTGCCTTGTTCGATATTTTTTCCAACCATATATCAATATAAAGTTGTGAAATCAGATAGTGCAATGCGTACAAACTACGTGGTAAAGTCGCAGTAAGGTTTACAATTACATTCATCTTAAATTCATTAAAATATTGGTTTATATCCATATAATATAAATCGATTCGGAACAAATAAATTTATTATATAAATATAATTAACAAATAAGTTTACTTCATTGTATAGTGCCTACAAATAGCAATCTAAACTTGCTGAATATATGAAGCTGAAAGAATATATCTACACGTAAATGCAGTATTTAAATTATTATTAGATGGATGCATAGACAACCATACATCTTCGAAATGACATGTCGATAATAACTGACTTCAGTTTCATAAGTTAGGATGGATGGATTCTAATTTCTTTTTTAAGATTGATTTTAAATAGTTATAGGTTGTAGTAACCACCTAATAAGATACGTATTTAAGGATTATTCGTTGTATAATAGGCCTATTTGTTACTTAATGGTATGTAAGAATAACTTTAGCCATTATTTTGTAAAAATGTACAATTTTACACTTTTTTACTGTGTATTAGCAAAAATTATCACTAGCAACTTCACCTCCACAATAGTTGTGCTGTTTCAAAGCTAATTTACTAGAGGTACATTTTAAAATGCCATTCCTCAATTTTATGTTAATTGAAGTAGTATTATTTGTTTCGATAAAACACTTTTCCTTTTATTTCAAATATATTATTATATTTTATTAACAGGTAACTGTAGCGGTAACAGCTGACTTTTAAAATGATCGCTTAAAATATTCAAACTATGTTTCAATATCACTAAGGAATCAAATTAAGTTAGCTGTTTTCTTTTTGTTGTGGTCATTGAGCATAAAGAGAATATGATACCAAGCTACGTAATTAATTTTACTTGTTAGACTTTGAAACGTTACACTGCATTCGACTACCTAGAGTCGTCGGACCTTTTCTGAAGTAAAAGATCGTGATGACACCATGCATGGTTGTGGGACTTTTTCTAATGCCCGTATGGCTAGAGCTACCACAACAGTTGAATTTTTTTTACCAATATTTCAAGTTTATGGTGGTAGATCCACGCTGAAGCTATTACTTACTTCAGCATGAATGGGTCGGCGTACCACCCGACCCACAGAAAATCAACGTGAAGTGATAGTATCTGCATTGCTGCGTTTCGTTCGGTCAGTAAGACCGCCAGATTGCGACTCCCCTGGTGTTGTTAATGCCTATGGATGATGGTGATCACTTAACATTAGGTGACCCATCTGTTCGTTTCCCTCCAATGATATAAAAAATAGAATATCATAGTAGTTTCTTTGAAGAGCCTTCTGTAGACTTAGCGTTTTATCAAATCATAAACCACGTCGTTATCTAACATCAGGTGAGATTGGGGTGAAATGTTAAAACTCAGCGTACCCAGCTTTTAATTGGTCACGTCGGGGAGAAGAGTGAGACGCGTGGTTATAATCGACTTTCTTCGGTTTTGTAACGTTTTCTCTCTGCGGTAGACAAAGATAATGTTATATGTAACCGAACCCAGCCGTTTATCACGCTCTTTTCTCTGACCTGTCAAATGAGAATCCGGGTAATATGTATGGTTTTTAAAAACTATACTAGATATTGGTAGTTGGTACGTGCCGAGGTTCGAACCTGCGGCTTTCGAGTTGATATTGTAGCAGGCAAATCATTCAAGCACCACGGCTTGATACCGTATATATTAACATCAATTTTTATAAACTCTATGTATGTATTTCATATTTATTATAATTTACGTTGTTAAAGTTACACTTCGTTATTCTTTATTGACCATTCTAATTGATAACAACAGTATCCCAAGGCATATTGGTATTTGCCAAATAGCACGTAAATAGCAGTACTTCACAGGCAGTCGTATTTGTTTTTTGATCACTTATGTACTGTCCTTAAAGACATAGGTTTCATAGAGCTATTTTAAAATCGTTATCATATTATACGTATTAACATAAGGACATAATATAAAATTAATTATAAGTCTTCTCATTAACATAGAAATTATGGCATAACTTCAAAATAGGCTCATAAATGTTATAATAAATTGCGCAATCAATATTCGTGTAAAAATGGTACTAGGCATAATTAAAAAAAAAAAAGTGCAGTGAAGCTGTTAAGATCTTGCTGGGTCAATGGCGTAGTCAGTTCGAAAAAAAAAGATCTTGCTAGGTCAATAGAGAAAACAGTTCGAAAAAAAAAGAAAAGTATAAAAAAGAACAAAAGAGGAGATCCCGCACTAATAATGAAAACCTTTACTGGAGTGGACTTTATAATTACAATGACGCTTTTCTGCATTCTGCTTAGACTTACATAAACTATTAGAATTTAAAAGAAAATTATTTTAAAAAATTAAACATTGTGTGTAATCAGAGTGTAGAGGAAGTAAAACCTCCTTTGGCTTATATGTAAGTATTGAAATATATATGAGAATGCTCATCAATTATATACTATACGAAGTGTCATACTATAAATATTCTATTATAAATTTACTTTTTTTATACTACTAAAACCAGACAGAAACTTTAACATGGTATGCTTAACGCGTAACGAAAATTTTTCCCTCCATGAGAATTCTGATATTTAATTAAATTAAAGTAATATTATTACATTTACCTGTTTAGAACCGAAAGGAGTCCAATTCAATAAAAAGCGTATTCCATAACATTCGGACACTTTCATTTAACACTGGACATGAGAAAACCACAACATAAAACCAGTAGCACTTAAAAAAGATATAATCTTGAAAAAAATATCAAAATTAAGACTCAGTTCACGTATTACCAATTAATATTGTTCGTAATATAAAAGTGCGAAGCGCGTTCCAGCGCGCGCGGATATCGGGCTAAGCTTACAGACTGAATCGTACCAAACGTAGACACATACTAGTGCGGTATAGTTATCGATATTCGTGAAACATTTTTATCGATCGTAAATGTATTCGATGTCATAATAAAGTTATTTCTCGCCACACATTTATACATATAATAAGAATATAACGTGTCTGTACACTTTCGATTTTCGTGAAAAAAATTGTTGCAAGTGTCTGAAAATAAGTAATAGAATACATTTCAATCATTTCTAGAAATGTCTGTCTGTCTATTTGTATGATAACGCATCACGTCTAAAGTACTGAGTTCACAATAAAACTTGACACACAAATATACATCACTGCTACAACACTACACTATCACCCCCACACACGTGCACGCCTACACGCTTACACATGAAAGTGGAAGGGTTTACTTTTTTCCCCTTATCGAACTGAAAAACTCTCAATTTTCCGATAATAAATATATGGAGGAGTTGTTGAGGCGTGTATGCTTGGTACACATATACGTTTCAACAACTCATACACATATGAATAATTTGCTAGGTTAGCTAAGATAGGTAGCGATTTTGTATGCAACAGGCAACAGCCAAGCCGGTGTGTGCCGAGCACCCTTGAGCTGGTTGCCATAATAAAATCGGCTGAGTGCCTTAAGCGCTCGCTTTAGTAGTCCGGTGAAGCTGTTAAGACCTTGCTGGGTCAATAGCGTAGACATTTCGAAAAAAAAAAGGAGTTAAGTACGAGAGAAGAGTAGTAATCTATACTAATATTATAAAGCTGGAGTGTTTGTTTGTTTTGTAGGTTGAACGCGCTAATCTCAGGAACTATTGATCCAATTTAAAAAAATTCTTTCAGTGTTAGATAGCTCATTTATCGAGGAAGGCTATAGGTTATACATCGTCATGCTGGGACCATTAGGAACGGAGCACCAATTAAGAATGTTACAAATTTGTTTTTTTTTTGTTCTGAGAGCTTCCGCTGCGTATTAGCGTTAGCCTAAAGTAACTATTCCACGCGAACGAAGTTGCTGGCAGAAGCTAGTCTATACTAATATTATAAAGCTGAATAATTTGTTTGCTCGAACATACTAATCTCAGAAACTACTGGCCCGATTAAAAAGAATCTTTCAGTGTTAGATATCGTATTTATCAAGATAGGCTATATCATTACGCTAAGACCAATAGAAGCGGAGCACCAATTAAGAATGTTTCAAAATCGGGATTAAATTGGTATTATTTAAAAAAAATCACTTTCTACGTAAACGAAGCCGTGAGTTATATGTTAGCGTTAGCCGAAAGTAACTATACTGCGCGGGCGAAGTCGGGGCATAAGCTAATTTTAAAATATACGTTCGTTTTATGTTATTTTATAAAGGAATGTAAAAGATTTTGAACTTAGCGTGCATTTGTATTAAAATTTCTTTGAATTGAATATTATTTAAAAGTATAAAAATGTGATTGAAGAAATTTCACTCTGTACTTTAAAATGTAAACACGAATAAAACTTAATCGGTGTTATTACAAAAAAATTAAATAGGTATTAAATAATTGCTTTAAGCTTGCTTTAAGGTTTCGTACTAAATGCACCGCGCTCGCACGACGCAAGTTCGCATTATCCTTTTTTCGCAAGTCTAACCTAAACTTACCAAAGCGAGACAAAAGAGCAAGATGGCGAACATTCAGCGAGCGATGTGCATTTAAAACGTAACCTTTTTAAAGCAAGTATTTAATACGTATTTAACTTTTTGGAAATAACACCGAATTTGTTCATTTATAAAATATTTGAATCATTTAATTTTAGCTTCTCAGTAACTGGCATTTCATTTTTTTTTTAGTTCGTGAAAATTATCTTATTTTTAAGGTATCTACTATTATATCTGGTTTAACTGTAAGCTGTATTATTTTATTGTAATTTCTTCATATATAAAAAAAAGTAATGCGTTTCTATACATTTGGCAATAGATTTAATGTTTATGAATTTCTCTTCTTTTATATATATATATATGTGTGTATATATATTGATTTCAAGTGACTTGATGGGTTTTCAGCATAAAAGTAACATTTTTTTCACGGAATGCATATAAATAATCTGTTACGTATGGAAGTTAAACTTTTTAATTCATTATTGGCATATAAAAATCAAAGACACTGTTTCGAAAAAAAATAGCACTTAAAACCGTTCGCAAAAACTCTCCAATATACATACATACGTGGTTATAGTTATGCGATAAGCTTATAATTTTGAAAATTCAAGCTTATCTGAATGAATCAGAGTTGTTTTTACAAGGACGCAAGCGACGCGAGTCTATTTGAAATGACTGCGTAATCGAAAATTATGCACTCATTTTTGTGTGCCTGCTGTTGTGTGCATGTTGGGTTTTTGTATATCGATGCTCCATATCAATTAACTTTTATCATAACGTTTCATAACATTGACATTTTCTAACAATAATTTGTACAATTATAGTTTTTTAATAAAAAACACTAAACACGGTTGCAAAATAGAAGTCTAATTTAAATTTATGAATTGCATTAATAATGGCTTCCGTAATAATTTATACAGTTTAAATTATATAATAAAATTTGGTCTAGAATATCCTTAATGCGATTTAAAAACTGAAACACTAACACAATTTTATGTTAATTTTGAATCACTAATACTATATCAATATTAGATTTTCGAATACCGTATAATTGTAGATACCTGCGTCTGTTCGTCACATTATCTTATATGTTTTCTTATATCTCAAAGGGATTAGACAGCGTTTTCGACATTTTTTTTTGAACTGATTACTTTATTGACCTATCAAGACCACTTCAAGCAGCTTCACCGGACTACTAAAGCGAACGCTTAAGGCACTCAGCCGATTTTATTTAACAACTAGCTCAAGTGTGCACGGCACACCTCGACTTGCGCTGTTGCCTGACTCATGCAATTCGCGACCTATCTAAAGCTAACTTAAGATAAGCTTCATATTCATACTTATATGAGTTATTGGAACATATATGTGTACCAAGCATACATATCTCAACAACTCTTATATGTATTTTGTATCGGATATTTTTTTCTAAACTATTTCATTTCGACAAGGAAAAAACAAAAATAAAACCGTTCCACTTTCATGTGTAAAGCGTGTGTGCATGCACGTGTGTGGAAGTGATATGTGTAATGTTGTTGCAGTGATGTAAGATTTTGTGTCACTGTATCGCGCGAGCAGCGCACTCAAGGGTTCCACGCTGAGGGAAAGGACCTAGGCTTGAGCCGCTGCCGAGGAGGGTATAGATAGTTTTCTACGAAAGCTCCCAGGTAGCTAGACTTCTTCCAACACTTTCAACAATTATCGTTATATATCAACCAATTTACACAAAACCTTGACAAGTTATAAACCTAAACCTCTATAAACCTAATCTATTCATCAAAATCACAGGAAAACCCGTTCAGTAGTTTTTGAGTTTATTGCGAACAAATAGACGTGCCGAAGGACTATGTTTTATTATATACTAAGTGACTGTTTAGACAGTAACAATACTTCTGGAGTACACTCTGCACTCGATTCTCGTTCTAAACCAATAAAAAATAGGTATTTAATATTTAACTTAATTATCTAGAAAAATACAAAAAATATATACAATCCTCTACGCAGCTATGTTAAATCACATTGTCAAGGACTGTCACGCGATTTCATTTTCATTTGAAAGGGAACATGGGTACATCAGAAACAACACAAAAGTGTTTATTGTCCGGTTTACTATCGAAAGATACTAAACTCCGGCTCGCCCTTTGTAGCTTTTGGTACCGGTCATTGCACTTAGGTGTATTATTTTATTTACACGTTTGTAGCTATAATTTTGAAAGTATTAGAACAAATTTTAAATTAGGTTTACTTGGTTGTTTATTAGTATTTGTTTTAATATTATTATTCCGTATGTTAAATGTGACTGTGTCATATCCTAGAATACTGCGAGTGTCTAAACAGTCACCTGGTATAGTCATAATGATAGTGATAGTGATACTCAAAGCAATAATGGCTCAGTAGTTAGCGTGACAATTATTAATAAAGTCAATGTATTAAGCCTAATTACTACCTTCTACACGAAGATTATATTATGATTTTCTTGTTGAGGTTTTATTATGAACGCAGTAGTTTAGCAGTGCTGCGTGTTCATACAAACAGACAGACAGACATTTCTAAAAACGATTGTAATGTATTTTAGTACTTATTCCAAGCCACCTGCAGTGTTTTTTTTATCAAAAATCTAATAAGTACAGACTCGTTAGATTTACAATATCATTATGTATATAGATAAGATATGCTTGCAATTATTTTAACTAAATCATATTTTAATTACCAACTTTTATGACAGAACAGTGCGTGTGTTAAAAAAATGCATATTATCGTTAGGCTTAGCTTTTTTTGCATTATTCAAATAGTTCAAAATATAAGACTAGCGACCGTATTTATATTTCGAACTGACTACGCTATTTGCCTTACTAGGCCTTCACAGCTTCACCGGACTACAACTAGCGACCGTGTGACACTTATGCTGTATAGAGAAGGTGAGTTGACGATATTACTGCATTTGACTAAGTACTCTACAAACTATTACAGGGCTGTTGAAGGAAGCGGTTTCAAACATTTCCGTACCTAACTCAAGTTTGAATCCCAATGGTCCCAACTAACTCATGCCTCATCTAATCAAGTTAATCTTCAGTAACTAGTATCCTGAATGCATAATTAATTTAATAAGTAAATTAACTGTCGATATTTAGCAAGACTACGGTCTTTGGCTTGAACATATCTATCTGAGTGTTATATTTGTCATCGTTTTAACTAACATATTTCTAAACCTCAATAATCTTCTACGCATATATGGGCAGAGACAGAACGGTCAAGTACATCTCTATCCTCTGCTTCTCAACCATTTTTTTTTTTGTGTGAAACATCTATAAACGGAGGGTAAACCTGATTATTGGCATGGCGACGCAAAACATGAACATTGCACTATTAATGATATGCTGAAAAATATTTGGAACCGTATCTATATAAACATAAGATTCAAATTGTTTGTCGGCCACTCGTTCTACCAGTATTACGCGGTACGCATCGACAACCTAGCGCTCTTTGATAAATGCTGCCAAACATACCGGGCTTGCAATTTTAAAGTAGTTGAATTTTTGTATATTATATTTAATAAAAATGAATACATATGTAATAACATAAATAAAGAGTAATTTTTATTTATGGATCAAATATGTAATGCTTTACCTTTTCATTATGCCGTAACTGATTCCTGTCGTAATCTGTTCTTTTATGCATATAACTTATACAAAACGATTTCCATATATCACATCTGCCAGGGGTCTCGTGACGGCCATTTTTTTTTCTTTAGTTGAAGAGCTAGCGTGTGTCATCAATAAAAAAATTATAGAGTTCTGACAAATTCCAAATTCCTCCCTACCGCCGCCATCAGAGTGCGGCGCTGTCCCTCCCACGCAACACACTTAGACAGCGTGTGCTGCGCGGTGTCTTCCTTAGCGCCACACTCATGACAGATGCCGGTCAACTCTCTGCGAGCGAGCCAGTGCAGGTACCACCCGAAGCAACCGTGCCGTTCAGTACCTGTACCATTGGAAACGTCAGGGAGCCCCACTCCCTCCCAATCCACTCCCGCAGGGCCGGGCGGACGGCGTCAACGGTGTACGTCCCGAAGCGCACGTCCACCAGGTCCTGCATCCACCTTTCGACGGCGTACTCTCTCACACGCCGTCTCGTCTCCTCAATCTCCCTGGGAACTGGA
The DNA here is from genome assembly GCA_014332785.1 of Antheraea mylitta. Classification (NCBI taxonomy): domain Eukaryota; kingdom Metazoa; phylum Arthropoda; class Insecta; order Lepidoptera; family Saturniidae; genus Antheraea; species Antheraea mylitta. Next base: position 6,225,962 of record JACEII010000016.1, read on the forward strand.
GGCTCCCCACTACGTTTTCTCGCTGCCGTGAATTCAAACAGGGCGGTGAGAACCCCTGCCTCCAGCTCCCAAGAAAGGGAGCCGGCGAGCGTAAAGTCCGCCACCGAGAACACCGTCCGGTACGCTCGGATCGCCCTCAGTGCCACTGTGCGCTGTACACTACGAAGTGCGCGCACGTTGACGGCACTGAGGGCGTCTGACCACACCAGTGCCCCGTAGGAGGCCATCGCCCGCACGACTCCCATGTAGAGTCGACGGTACCTGGCATCCGGCCCCCGTATATTAAGGAGCAACCGGCCGAGTGCCGCCGCCCTAGCAATTCGCGGTCCGAGCCCTGCGAAAAGGAGCTCGAACCGTCAGCGCTCGTACAAGGTGAGGCCCAAGTATTTGATTCGCGACCTTTCTGAGCTAACCTAAACTAAGCTAACTATTCATACATATATGAGTTGTTGAAACATATTTGTATATATACCAGGCATACATACCTCAGCAACTCCTATATATATTTACAAATAAAGAGTATTAGTCAGGGACGAGCAGTTGATATATTATATAGGATATATATGTGTCTTTATGAAAAAGATGAATTTTATCAAAACTTCAGACTTTTTTACAAGATAGACAATTGTAGGTAAATAAATAAAATATGCGTTAAGCATTCGATTTTTAATTTAATGTCATATTAATACCCAATATATTTTGATTTTTATCCTATTGACTTTTCCCTAAACGGTTTCTTATGATTTATGCTATAAATATTTTAAGTATATATAAAGACATAAATAATTTATGGCATTATTTTTAACTTGATTTAGGTCATGCGATATCAAATTATGATTTAAATATGTTTGTGTTGAATGCAGATTGTAATATTATTTTTTTTTTTTATGTCACAGGAGGTAAACGAACAGGCGGGTCCCCTGATGTTAAGTAATCACCGTCGTCCAAAGACACTAGCAACACCAGTGGAGTACCAAGGGTGTTGTCAGCCTGTGTTTGGGGTGAAGGGGAAAGGGCGAGAGGAGGAGGGAGGCAGCGAGAGGCGACGGGAGGGGAGGTAGGCTTCTGGCGCTCTCACTGGCCGAATGAAACGAAACAATGCAAGCAATGTTACTTCACGTGGGTGTATTTGTGGGTCGGATGATACAAACCCCGGGCGAGGCGATCTATCCATGCTGAAATCAGTTTCAGCGTGGATCTACCATCTACAAAGAATATATTCTGTAGGAATATTAAGTATGTTTTAAAAATTCTAAATGTAAATTAGCTTACCGATCAATCTATTTTTGAAGCGATCACAAGTATAACAAAATAAAAATGAAATGTCCGAAAAAGAAATTATTCATTGAATTAACGAATTCATTTCTCATGTATTAAAACTGTGTTTAATTTAGATATTGTTTAATTTACATAGACCGAAAGTTATGTGTTCTTTTATATATTGCTTAATTTGCATAGGCCGAAAAGAATAACTCAATCTATATTCAAAGTGATTCACAAATATAACGAACAAAAAAAGAAATTATAATTTAATTAATCAATGATTTCCTAATGCCTATTAAGATTTTGTGTCATTACAGAAATACTTTAAATATGCCGATGAAAACAACTTTATGTATTCACATAGAAAGTTCGTTGATCGGAAATATACATTAAATATAAACAGTCTTATCTAAATTTTCTAATACTAGTACCTGCCGGTGACTTCGTCCGCACAGTAATAGTTATTTCGGGCTAACGCTAACACACAACAGAAGCTCTCAAAAGGAAAAAAAAATCCCCATTTTGAAACATTTTTCATTGGTGCTCCGCTCTGGTCTTAGCGTGAAGATATGTGGCCTATATAATCTTTCTCGATAAACGAGCTAACTAACAATGAAAGATTTTTTTTTATATCGGACCAGTAGTTCCTGAGATTACCCCCTACAACGTCACAAACTCACAAACTTTACCTCTGTATGATATTAGTATAGATTTATCTATATTGAATATTAGAAAACTGAAGTTTTTGTTTGAACGCGTTAATCTCAGGAACTATTGGTCTGATTTGAAAAACTCATTGTTAGAGAGCTTTCGAGGAAGGATTTATATAATATACGCTAAGACCAATAAAAGCGTAGCCTCAATGAAGAATGTTTCAAAATTGGGATTAACGTACATAGTATTTAAAAATATTTTGTAGGTGGTATAGCCACGCTGAAGCTATGCTAGTTTCAGCATGAATGGGTCGTGGGTTGGCGTGGCGAATACGGTTAAGGCACTCAACCTATTTTATTTTGGCAACCAGCTCAAGGGTGCACGGCACACCTCGGCTTGGCTGTTGCCTGATGCATGCAAAATCACGACCTATCTTAGCTAACCCAACTAACTATTCATATATCTATGAGTTGTTGAAACGTGTATTGTACCAAGAACACACGCCTCAACAACTCCTCCATATATTTATTATCGGAAAATTGAGAGTTTTTCAGTTCGATAAAGGAAAAAAGTAAACCCTTCCACTTTCATGTGTAAGCGTGTAGGCATACACGTGTGTGGGGGTGATCGTGTAGTGTTGTAGCAGTGGTGTGTATTTGTGTGTCACCGTATCGCGCAAGCAACGCACTCAAGGGCTCCCTCCCTACCGAGGGATCGAACCTAGGCTTGAGCCGCTACCGTGGAAGGCCTAATCGGGACTTCATTTGCGTGGAATAGTTACTTTGGGCTATCGCTAACATGCAGCGGAATCTCAAGAAGTTTTTTTTTATATTCTTCATTAGTACTCCGCTCCTATTGGTCTTATCGTAACGATATATAGCCCATAACCTTTCGCGATAAATGAGCTATATAGAACTGAAAGAATTTTTCAAATCGGACCAGTAGTTCCTGAGATTACCACCTACTACGTTACAAACTCACAACGTCAAAAACTCACAAACTTTCCCTCTTTATAATATTAGTATAGATTAAACTTCTGACTATATTACACGCAAGCAACTTACGGCTATATTCAGAGCGGCCAAAGATATTGATGAGGATAGTAAGTACAGTCGAAAGAGTCTTTTGGGTAATCGGATGAAAATAAGGAAAACCCGTTGGTACATTATATGTATCGACAAATGATGTGCCCCATCTCTAGAGTGTTTCTTATCGTATATTACGCTTGTTCGTATAGTAAAAATGAATTTTAGAATTCATATTACATTGATACGTCGGTTATATACGGTTATGTATGGTGTAAAATTGTATTAACTTTACATTTTTTTTACGTTTTTTTAATACTACTATTTTTTATATTCGTTATTGAACAGAGAGTGAGTCATCATCGACTTGGCGAATAGGAAACAATTGGGTTCTAAAAATAACACATTTCGTTGTTTGTCGAATCGTTTAGTGACGTTGTTAGCCCTCGAAATTTACCTTATATGACTCCTATCTTTCTCTGGTCTTCTTATTGCAGTATCTCAATCGTTATACTAAACGGATTTATAGTTACGATCCAAAATAAAATAAACAATTGACTGTTTGAATCTTTCCAGGTGAGCTGTAACCGACCAAAGTGACGAGTGTGTGATTTGTGGCTGAGTGGATCATTGCTACTTTAGTTAATAAAATTAGACACGTTGCCACTGTGGCTTTGGAGAATTGTCATACAGTTAATAACAATTATTACACGACGGTTTATTTGTCGGAAGTTATTGACAAATTCCAAAAAGCAAAACCAAAAATTAAAAAAATACTTTATTCATTTTAGGCCCTGAGATGGCCCTTATGAATGTTTTTTTTTATTTTTGAACTGACTCCGCTATTGACCTAGCAAGGTACAGCTTCACCGGACTACTAATGCGCGGGCTTGCGGTACTCATCCGATTTTATTTGGGCAACTAGCTCAAGGGTGCACGGCACACCTCGGCTTAGGCTGTTGCCTGATACATGCAATACGCGACCTATCTGAGGTAACCTAAGCTAAGCATTCATACCTTAACAACTCTTATATATATTTCGTATCGGATAATTTTCTAAACTATTTCAGTTCGATATGGGAAAAAAATAAAACCTTTCAACTTTCCTGTGTAAGCGTATATGCGTGCACGTGTGTGGGGGTGATATGTGTAATGTTGTTGCAGTGATGTAAGATTTTGTGTGAGTGTATCGCGCGAACAGCGCACTCAAGGGCTCCACGCCGAGGGAAGGGACCTACTGAGATACTATGGCTTATCCTTCATACAGCCTAGTTAGTAATATGCGACGACTTCTTCCTATCTTAATAATCACGAATTACTAAAGCGGCCAACTATTTTCGACACCAGAAAACGCTGCCAATTCATACAAAAACCATGTTTCCGCGGTCACCACAGAAGACTGGCATACATATTTTCAAAATCTGTTTATTGAAGTGAGAACTTCTTTAGATGCGTTGAGCGGTATTTTTTTCACGAAATAAATTTATACTTCGCGTCATAACATGCTAAGTTAGTATGACCGAGAGTATTGCACTTTCGCGGCTTCCGTCAAACAAGCGACTAGTAGTATAGGGGCCCGTGTACATGTAATATCGATATTTGGAGCTCAAACTTTTGATTTATTAATAGACTTTATAAAAATGTATATAATTACTGATCCGAGTGTCAATAGATATAAAAATCACACTAATGTTAATAATTTCAATAAACAAATTCTAAAATATAAATACTATCATTCACACTATATTTAGCATGAAATTGCAAAAGAGAACACATTTGTTTTATTGTTTTGAGTTTCACATCTGTTGGCAGTCCTTATGATTACCTCGACTTTTTCTTGTATAAAAAGTACATTGATGCCGAAGGAGAAGGATAAGTAGTCCGGTAAAGCTGTTAAGACCTTGCTAGGTCAATTGCGTAGTCAGTTCGAGAAAAAAAAAGGAGAAGGATAACCCTTTTTGATTTGAAACATCTATAGGCGTAGGGTAAACCTGATTGTTGACGTTGCGACGCAAAACGCGAACTTTGCACTATTAAGGAACTACTCAAAAACATATGCAACCCTATCTATAGAAACATAAGATTCAAATTGTTTTGTCGGCTAATTATTGTACTAGCGCCCTTTGATAAATGCATGCAAAAACACCGCCGGCACCTGGTTGAATTTTTGTATTTGATAAAAATAATGAAATATGAAAACAGTCATTATTTCATGAAATAAAATTTGTAATCTTTTAAATCTTTTTATTATGCCATTGCTAATTCCTGTCGTAATCTGTTCGTTTAGGCATATAATTTATACAAAACAATTTTGATGTTTTACATCTACCAGGCGTCCTGTGACGGCTCAATTATTTTTTGTTTATAAAAGTACATTTATGCTGAGAGAAGGATAAATCCTTTTTACAGTAGTCTCTTTTGTCATTTTTTCTGATTTTTCTTGTGCTTTCCACGTAGCATATACAATAACACCAAATCAAGATATTGTAACAGAGGACCTTTATAATACGGTCACGTGAGAAATGTTTGTTGCCAAAAATAATCATTTGAAATCTGCTAACATTATGTTAATAATGTACAAAATTAGAAAGTAACCGTGTTAAGAAATCTCTTTAATAGTTGTTAAGATAAAAAAATAGTGTCGCGTTTGTTTTTAAATCCTTTTCCCATTAAGCAAAATAGATAATATTCTAATTTGATTAATTTTAGAATAGAGTGTTATTCAACTGTTCTTATTGACGCGTTATCTAATAAAATCTGAATATATTAAACAAGAAAGCGTGACGACTTTGTTTATAAATTTGTTAGGTTATAAATCAATATATATATAATTATTACTCGTAGACAAATAACATATGACAAAATGTGATTTATAAATCTATTAATCTATCTAATATCTTATACCTTTAAACGAGCACTTCTTGTATATTTTTAAATTTGTATATATTCAGGATCTCGGAAATGACATCATCTATTTCCGTGAAATTTAGTATGTAGATAGTTTCAGGGACGATAAATCGATCTAGCTAGATTTTATTCATAGATTTTTTTTAACTGAGATTTCGGGTAATCAAAAAATATAGCTAGAATATGAAGGTAAATTTCGCCGGCGCTATCAAAACCAAAATAGCTCAGATGGAATTCGTTGCTTCGAAAATCCGTGTAACCCCAGTTCGAATCCGAGTGATAACAGAAGAAATATATTTTTATATATTTTTAAACACGCAAGAGAGGGATTGGTTGGCTAGTTTGAATCCGAAATTGGTGTTTGGCTATAAATTTTCATCGTGTGGGTGATAGTTGCATAGAATGAGGTAGTAGAGCCACTCTGAAGCTATTACTGGTTTCAGTATGAACGAGTCGGCTCACCCGTGGTGCCAACCTCTCACAGATAACCGATGTGAAGTAATAGTGCTTGCATTGTTGCGTTTCTTACGGTCAGTGAGAGCACCGGAGGCGCATCTTTCCTCTCTCTTTTTCATCCCTCCGCCTTTTCCCTTCCTCCCCTCCCATCTTCAGCCAACACAGGCTGGCCACGCACCTTAGACTTCTCTGGTGTTGCTGGTGTCCATGGACGGTGGTGATCACTTAACATCAGGTGACCCACTTATTCGTTTGCGTCCTATGATATAAAAAATATTAATGTTGTATATTTGATGGTCATTAATGTTTTATGCTACGTTTCATATTGATACAAAAACAAATATTTGAAAGAGATTTATTGCTTAACAGACAATAGGAATAATTAAACTAAAGACGCAGTAGACATCTTATAAAACGTTAAAAGGAAAGAGTTATATTCAGTACATACTACGTATATAAATATATACATAAATAATTAAACTGAGACGAGTGTTGCATGGAGTGAAAAAGTTCTTTGTCTCAGCATAAGCTGCAGGCTTGCAAGTGTAAGAGTTACAGCGCTGGTTTTCAGACAAAGCCTGCTGTATACATGGACGAAATTACAAACACACGGACGCACTTACACGATGATTTTAAATTGATATTATACATGCTTTTAATTAAATAACCTAGTACTGTCTATATACGATAAAATCATTACAATGCAATAGGAATGCGTGATGCACTAAATTAATTTAGCAACGTTGGCCAAAAAGGAGAAAAACACTAGAAAACAATTAAGGCACAAATCCATTATAGTGATTTATTTTTATAATGATAAGTGAAATAGTCTGTTAAAATTTAAAAAGTAAGCGAGTGACTGAGACAGGAATATCTTCAAAAATATTGACAAAATGGACAGTCTAACGTTTGATTCTTTAGTTGCCACTCAATGTCATTTTTGATTATTTTTTTAGTTAATTCCGTATGAAGCCAGTCGGAGAAGTTCATAATAAAACGAACGTAACTTTTTTTTTATTCCTTCAATCTAAAGAAAACATTTTTTTTAATTGTAGCTCGGCAAAATGACTGCACTATGCCTGATGGTAAGCATAGTACAATCCAAAAACAATAGCTACCACTGAGTGACATGCTATCCATCGCCGGTCGCCACTATCATGCCGGCCTGCAAAAAGCTGGATATGCACAGGCTGATTCCGAAACGCGACCCACAGAAGCGAATCACTGTTACGGGCTTTTTCGCCTTTACATGGTGGTTGCGACCCAGTCGGACTGTAAAACCCTACCACCCCGCTTTCGCCATTGCCTCGTTCGTTATGCAGCAGGGTGCACCACGTGCAGGTGAGGTTGACTTGGGTATCTCAAGTCTTGTGATGTTATTCGACACCCCTTACACCCTCTATATAATAATTGCTAAACATCGCTAATATCCTCAACTACCCACTTTGTAACCGTTACTAATCACGGATACAGTAATTTAGAGATTATACAAAAAAACAACTCACGATATATTAATTAAAAAAAAAAAACAAAATGTTAATTAATTGTTAAACAGATAATTGAATTAAGCTAATTATTTGCACGAGATAACGTTTGTAATTGTATGCTAACATCGACAGGTTAAATAAAGCTTAAAGTTGTAGCACAATATCTCTATTAACTACTACTAGCGACTAGCGGTACACAAAGTGGTAAGGCCGTGTGTTGGTGTTTGTAGAATAGCGAGAAATAAATAAATATTTTATAAGTAAATACATTATACTGTAAATTCACATTTCCTAAAGTATATTCAAGTACTTCTAAGAACAGGAGGTGGTAGAGTCACGCTGAAACTATTGTTGGTTTCAGCATGAATGGGTCGGCTCGTCCGAGGTAGTACCACCCTCTCACAGAAAACCAACGTGAAGTGTAGTGCTTGCAATGTTGCGTTTTGTTTGGTCAGTGAAAGCGCGAGAGACCCACCTCTCCTACCCTCCCTCCTCTACTTTCCTCCAGTCCGTCCAAATACAGGCTGGTAACGCAATTGTGGCTCCTTTGGTGTGGCTAGTGTCTATGGATGGCGATGGTCATTCAACATCAGGTGACCCGTCTAATTGTTTGCCTTCTAAAAAAAGAACACTAGTTTTCAATTTTATATGTACATAATATGCGTGAAGTATTCCTACATATTTATGTACACAAAGAGTATGTGATTCCGTATTGATTGGTTAAAATATAATTATGTTAGTTGTTTTATTTATTCTTCATCAATTTTTAAAAAGAACACTGGAATTAATAAACCATACAACAATTGATAGGCTAAAAAGAATTATCGCTGATAATTTTAAATAACGTAATAATATATTTAATTGTACTCAACCGATTTTAACAAAAATGTACTATAGTAAGTTATGTCATTTCAAATTTGATAAACTACATACTTTTGTGTCCTTTATGGATTATAAGCATTAGTTTCCTTTGGATGTTTACGCAGAAGTTTAAGAAAATATATAAATTTTTCGGAAAAATAGGCTTTGAAGTTATTGTTTGAAGTATTCGCGTTTAAATTTATAATTTAATGTATTCCTTTTTTTAATTAATATTTAACAATGTACCTATGTGGTTTTGTATGTAAGTTATTATTTAAACGTAAAAATTAGTTTGTTGCATACATTATTCAGTTTATATGATAATTAATTTCATATAATATCACTACATATTATTACTAGCTGTTACCCACGGCTTCACACGCGTTTTTTGAATATATTAAATAAATTTAAAATTGTGATCACACATCTAGTGTAAATTACAATAATACTCTTTCAAAAATATTTGTGAGTATCACACGCACATCATCTACTGTAACAGGTAACATGTACATTATATATGCGAAGACTAATAGAGTATCGAATGGGATGGGATTTATCATCAGCCACATAACTGGAACTTTAAACTGCTATATATCCCTTCAGTGCTCACTTACACTATATAAGAAAGTAATGAAAACATTAAGCTAAACATTATCAAACAATATGTATTAAATCTTTTATTATATAGATATAATATGTCCATAGTGTCGATATAATTAATTCTTGGAGTCCAGTACAGCGCACGTCACACGCGCATGTTTACAGTGAACAACATAGTTTTTCACACAGACGAATGCACGAATAACAGTTCATCACTACATAGTGTAAAACAAAGTCTTGTTCCACGTTTGTCTATATGTCTGTTCGCGATAAGATCAAAAACTACGGAATGCAACTTCATGTCGTTTTCACTAATATATAAAATGATTCTTGGGTAAGGTTTAGGTATAGTTTAATATTATCAGGGCAGGCAACGTCTGCTGAACCCGGTAGCTTAAAATAAAACAGCTAATTAGTTACTTATTTGCCCGTAAAATTCCCGTTCAAATACGATTTGTACTCCGGTGAAGCTGTTAAGACTTTGCTAGATCAATAGCGTAGACATTTCTAAGAAAAAAAAACTGTTCAAATAGGTCCAGCCGTTTCGGAGATTACCCGAAACAAATTAAAAACAGACATATCGACAGAATAAAAAAAAATGTTGATATTTATAGCATCACAGATATATTTATTCACCAAAGAGTATTTATTTTAATATAGAATACATTTACTTTACTTTTATAATACGTAATATATCACAAATCATAAATTGGGAACAAAGCTAACTTTTTGATGAGTTTTTGGCGGGATTTCAGTCTGTCATGTAGTGGATTTTATATTTTATTTATAATCTTGTGTTACTTGTCTCCATATTGTATTAAATTGGTGACGTTTTATGTACTATGGTTCGTTTATTGTGCATAAGTGAAATGACTGAAAAATAATACCACTGAGCATGAATTCTGTGGTATTGAAAATTAAGAAAATAAAAATTTATGAAATATTATATAGAGGATTTGGCGCTTATACTTTTACATTAACTTGGACATAGAAGAAAACTACCTATATGGACAACTTCAGAATTGGCAGTATGGGTTAATTCCTTCGACTGTTTTATTGGACGAATATTATTACTACTAAAATATTTCAATAGCAACACAAAATAAACTTAGAAATGTTTGCGATATAAACGTAACACTTATAATTAAAAACTGTAAACAAAACTAACGTAGAATAAACTTTTCAACAGGAACACAAAATAAACCCTAATAATATTTCCGATAGAATGTTATCATGTTACCATGGCAACGCATATAATACTGACACTGACACGTAGCGGATGTTCTAAAAATAGCCCGATTTTGAGACATTCTTCATTAGTGCTCCGCTCCTATTGGTTTTATCGTGATAATATGTAGCATATAGCCATCCTCGATAAATGAGCTATCTAAAACTAAAAGAAACTTTCAAATCAGACCGCTAGTTCTTGAGATTATGGCGTTCAACCAAACAAACAAATTCTTCAGCTTTATAATCATTACATAGTATAAAACAAAGTCCCTCACCGCGTCTGTCTGTCTGTCTGTTCGCGATAAACTCAAAAATTACTGAACGGATCTTCCTACGCTTTTCACCAGTGGATAAAGCAATTCATGAGGAACGTTTTAATATATAAATTTATCATGGTTTTATATAGATTGGTTGAAATTTAACGATAATTGTGGGACAAGTCGGAAAAAGTCAAACCGCCTGGGAATTTTCATAGAAAACGCTGCATAATCCTTTTGACATATAACAATGTATGTTGGTTAAATGTAATAAGGTTTACTTTTGTTTGTTTAGAAAGTGATATGCATTGCAAAATGTATTGACAACGTAATATAATGACAATGACATGACACATTTTTCTTTTTGTTTTTAGCCAGGTGTAAATAATGACACAACAGAGACAATGTAGATCTACAAAAAGTCTGTGAGGGCATATATCTATTTTTTAAGGATAGCCCACTATACTAATTATATGTTCTAGAAAAGGGTGACATAAAATTCTAAAGCTTTTAGACGTATACAGTATTAATAGTTATCAATTTAAATAGGTTTCATGCACATTCTTAACTTTCGTGTTAGTGTTCAAATTCCTCTAAAATGTCTAGACCGATTTTTTGAAATTTTTAAGGTATGTTTGGTAGGTATGAGAATAGGTCGTAATGTAGATTTTATGCCTCTCGGTGAATTACGGTGACACTATCCAGATTTCTTATTATGTGATTTTTTTTCTTATTTGCCATGAAACATATATGTGATCCCAAATTCATTCGTACTTCAAACACAACGAAATTATTGATGTTACTTCATAATAGATGGCGCTAGGTTCGTTTTAATCAAATTTCTTCCATACATACATGAATCATTTACTAATTTTTTTTCTCGATTTCACTACGTTATTGACCCAGCAAGATCTTAACAGCTTCACCGGACTACAAATTTACTAAAACCAACTAGGTTTATTTTGCATTTGCAAAATTTGTACGGCTGATTTTAAATTACAAGAAATTAGTTGTTACCCGCTGCTTCACCCGCCTGAATTGAGTGAAACTGTTGTTTGATCTATTTGGCAGGCATTTTCTTATGCTTATTCAACTCTTAATGTGTTTAACGAAAAAAAAATTATCAATTTATTATTTACTAGCGAGATTGGCACATGTTGTCCCGCTCTGATTATAAAAAACCAATCACAAATTATATACAAAAAAGTAGTCCGGTGAAGCTGTTAAGACCTTGCTAGGTCAATAGCGTAGTCAGTTCGAGAAAAAAAAAATATATACAAAAACGTTCATCATGAATCACTTTATCTATTCGTGAAAAACTCATAATAATCCGTTTGTCTGTTCGCGATAAACTCAAAAACTACTGAATGGATCTTCATGCGGTCATCAGTGAATAAAGTCATTTGCAAGGAGCGTTTTGGTATATAATATGTCAAGGTTTTATATAAATTATGGAAATGTCGGAAAAAGTCAAGTCGCAAAAGAAGTTTTAATCGAAAACCCTTTGGGATGTAACAGAACTGTAGCCCAGGATACTCATTATGTCTTCTAAAATGATTGTGATGTACAAGAGGATAATTCGAAAGTTATTTATATGGATTCAGTTTTAATGCTTATTAACTGAAATACGTTACTTACATTAATATTTTCAGACAGTTTCTAAAAATCTTCCACAATGGTGCATTTTGTTTTTTATTTGTTGTATTTAGGCAGGTTGATAGGTACTAAAATACTTATTAATATGGAACCTTTCATATATTTTATTTCCTGTTGTAATTTAGTACAATTGATTAGTTTGAGTGTATGAAATTGTTTGCCTTAATGAATGAAAGAGTTATTGTTGTTATTGAAACTTTTGACACCACATTTCGATATTATTTTGGCATATCTCAATTAAATATAAAAAGCATTAAACCTCTCAGCTTCCGAATTAGCTACATTAAGTCAAAATGATTTACGCTAAGTTTCTAACTTTTTTTACTTTGCGACATTCGGCAGTAACATTCATGTAGCCGTATGCTCGCAATAATATATTTATTTAAATTCAATGTGAGACATTATATATGTATATCGTTTTTATCTACACTAATTATATAAAGAGGTAATAGATATTCTTCTTTATCTTCCACCTACACACCTGTAGTAGTGACTATAATAGAAGCTATCAAATATCTACTATCAAGATCAAACTATCCTATTGACATATTCTCTACATTGCTTACAAAATATTCAGCATAGCCCGACTTTTTTTAAAGTTCTCAGTTATCCTTATTATTAAATTTCATTTGAATCAATGACTTTGTTAAGGAATTTATGTAGTTGTGGCATGTATACCAGAACATAATGAGATCTAAGGTACTGAAGCTGTTGATCTTCTTGCCAAAGAAGCTATACAGACGATATTTAGATCACTATAAAACCTATGTTTAGGATTTCTCTAAATAAGACTGATTTGCTTGCATCATGGAACTCAAACTGGAATGTATATAACCAAATTACTGGCATCTCATATGCTCTATTCTGCAATGCAAATGCTTTTTTTTTCGAAATGTCCACGCTATTGACCCAGCAAGGTCTTAACAACTTCACCGGACTACTAAGGCGAGCGCTTAAGGCACTCAGTCGATTTTATTTTGGCAACCAGCTCAAGGGTGCACGGCACACCTCGCTTGGATGTTGCCTGTTGCATGAAAAATCGCGACCTATCTTAGCTAACTATTCATATATGTATGAGTTGTTGAAACGTATATGTGTACCAAACATACACGCCTCAACAACTCCTCCATATATATATTATCGTAAGATTGAGAGTTTTTCAGTTCGATAAGGGAAAAAAGTAAACCCTTCCACTTTCATGTGTAAGCGTGTAGGCGTGCACGTGTGTGGGGGTGATCGTGTAGTGTTGTAGCAGTGATGTATATTTGTGTGTCACCGTATCGCGCAAGCAACGCACTCAAGGGCTCCCTACCGAGGGATCGAACCTAGGCTTGAGCCGCTGCCGTGGGAGGCCTAATCGGGTGTGCGGGAGCGAAATTAACCCCCAGACCACGGCGGCGTGACCTGTGGTTACCAATGCAAATGCAATTCTGAATAACATACCGAGTATGATATGGCTTTATAAGATTCGTGAGTATTGCAAGTTTGCTGAGTCTACTATCTGTGGGTTAAGGATTTATCAGTAGAGGTGTGCTCTCCAGGCCATCTCTGAATCAGGGACAACTCAATATGTGAATTTGAGTTTGATGAAGGCACTCTAGAGCAAATTTCTTTCAATGGCCCTAATTTAGTGTATTGTATGATATTTTACCAAATAGTATAGTACGTTTGTCTAATTTTAACTAACGCATATTTTCTTCTTTTGGCGATATTCTGCCCAATTGTTTATGTTTTACCAAAATTAAACTTTAACATATCAATAAGTAACAGTAATTATTATGTAAATGTATATTTATTTAAGACATAATAGCTGTAAGTGTTGTGTTTGTCTTAGTGTATTTCAGTGGCCTAATCGGGGAAAACTAAATTATATAGATTGTATCTATAAAACTCCCTTATTAGAAAGGTGTAGTTGAAGTTTACAGATTCCATGTATACCTTACAAATTTTGATTGAAACAAATAGTTAAATCAAACTGAAAATTTTATGGATGTAAATCTTACTTTACACAGCATTTTAACTGATGGGGTTGGTTAAAAGATAATGGGAAATAAAAACTATAAGCGGTAAAATTATTGCGTAGGTGAGGGCCAGAGGAGCAACCCAGGGGATACCGGGAAGACATTTTTTGTCAATAGCTATATAAGATAGTTTGGATTCACAATTGGACCCGGTAGGTATCGCTATAGTCGGAATCTAGGTTTTTTAAGTTCTTTCGCTTCTGAAAATAAAATTGGAACCGGTAATAACGAACTTGGCGCAGACGAAGGTGCGCGGGTCAGCTAGTATTAGTATAGATTAAACGAAGTCCTCCATCACGTCTGTCTCGCTATCTGCTCGTGAAAAACTCAAAAAATATTGAACGGATTTTCAAGCGGTTTTCACTAGTCGACAAAGTGATCCATAAGAAATATTTGGGTACATAACTTGTCAAGGTTTTTTAGTCATCAGGCCGGGACAATGCAAGCCGGGTCCGTTAGTATAATAATATGAAACTGAAAATATTTATTCCAAATGCAATGAAAATACCCATAAACATTTGGAGACAAAACTCATATTATGAACTAAGTAATTACAAATATCATCTACTAATAAAATAATTGATTATGAATAAATCCATACTAATATTATAAAGAGGTAAAGTTTGTGACGTTGTAGTGGGTAATCTCTATAACAACTGGTCCGATTTGAAAAATTATTTCAGTGTTATATAGTTCATCTATCGAGGATGGTGATAGGCTATATATTATCACGATAAATCAATAGGAGCGGAGCACTAATGAAGAATGTTTCAAAATAGGGTTTTCTTCCTCTTGAGAACTTCGGTTGCGTGTTAACATTAGCCCAAAGTAACTATTTTACACCAACAAAGTCGTGGGTAAAGGCTAGTTAAGATAATAATTAAGAATAAATTAAAATATTAAAACAAATTCTTTTATAAAATCGCTATCTCTTATCAGCCAGCTATATCCGGAATGCTCGCAACAATTGCATTTAGAATCCCATTTTGTGTATTACAGCTCTTTGTTGTTAGTCGAGTTTGCATAGACATTCTCGCTAAATTTGGATTATTGCGACTATCCAGTCACAGTACTTAATGTACTAATGTACTGTACTTTGTAGATTTATGTGAAAATTATTGGAATAACGTATTTATTGTTAACTAGCCCCTGCCCGCGACTTCGTTCGCGTGAAATAGATACTTTGGGCTAACGCTAACACGTAGCGGAAGCTCTCAACAGGGAAAACAACTCCGATTTGTAATGATTTTTCATTGGCGCTCCGCTCCTATTCATGTTAACGTGATTATATACAGCCTATAACTATTCTCGATAAATGAGCAATATAACATTGAAAGAATTGTTCAAATCGAACCAGTACTTCCTGAGATTACCCCCTACAACGTCACAAACTCACAAACTTTATATCTTTGTAATATTAGTATATATAGTTTAGATTGAAACTAAAAATAATCTAGATGTCTATAATATAAGCTCAATTTTCCATTTTAAAATACATATCGATTCATATCGAATCAACAGCCTAAAAAATAACTTCCAAGCTTTTAACTCTAAAAATGACGATACTTCCATACAACTTTTCATCCCCTCTTTCAATCCCTTCTAACTACTTTTTCTCATTCAACAGTATTTCTTTTCTCGGGCTCTAGAATATTGGGGTGTAAGGGGTATCGAGTACATCTTAAGACTTGAGACACCCAAGCCAACCTCACCTGCACGTGGTGCACCCTGCTGAATAACGAACGAGGCAATGGCGAAAGCGGGGTGGTAGGGTTTTACAGTCCGACTGGGTCGCAACCACCATGCATATGGCGAAAAAGCCCATCATCGTGACTCGCTTCTGCGCGTCGCGTTTCGGGATCAGCCTGTGCATATCCAGTACCGGGTGATTTTCGTCATTATGGCCGGCATGACAGCGGCGACCGGCGATGGATAATCTGTCTCTCGGTGGTTGTCTATGTTTTTGGATTATACTATGCTTAACATCAGGCATAGTGCAGTCACTATGTCGTGCTTCAATAAAAAAATAAAAGAAAATCTGTGTACCAAATTTCATTTAAATCTCATCTGTAAAGGCCTTGCAAAGTTGGAAAAAAATTATTAAATCGGTTCAGTAGTTTCGGCGTGAAACCGCGACAGACAGATAGAGTTACTTTCGCATTAATAATATTAGTAAGGATTTGTAGAATAGAAACACAAATAACGGTATTAGTTTAATAATAAATATGTTTACCCATTGACGAGAATTTTTTAGAATTAATAATACATCAAGAATAAGCTCTATACTGCTGTTTTCTCTACTAATATTATAAAGAGGTAAAGTTTGTAATGTTGTGACGTTGTAGGGGGTAATCTCAGGAACTACTGGTCCGATTTGAATAATTCTTTCAGTGTTATATAGAACATTCACAGGGAATGGTTATAGGTTATATATCATCACACTAAGGCTAATAGGAGCAGAGCACAGATGAACAATGTTTCAAAATCGGGATGTTTTTTCTTTTTGAGAACTGCTGCATGTTAGTGTATCTATTCCACGCGAACGAAGTCGCGGGTAGAGGCTATTATTAAATAAAATTATTATAACTAATTAATAGACAATGTATATATTAAACCGGTGAACCAAAAACAGGAATATTTGCAAAGAATTTACTTAATAGGGGCGATTTTAAAAATTTTATCCAGTGAGATGATGAGATGATATTTTTTACATATAGTGTTTCTTTCTTGTAACATGTATATTTTAGCGCTTCATAACAATGCCACCTTGTGTTATGACGATCTAACTGAAGTTTGTAGAACGCGAAGCCTTAAAGGAGACAGACTCTCTCTCAAGTGTTCCTGCCTATTGCAATACGATTAGGCATTTAAATTGGAGTTCCTAAGATCTTGCATACGTTTATTTATACCACCCTCTCACAGAAAACCGACGTGAAATAACAATGCTTGCATTGTTGTGTTTCGTTCAATCAGTGAGAGCGCCGGAGGAGCACCTTCCCTCCCCTTCTCCCCCTCCACCTCTGTCTCTTTCTCTCTTTTTTTTTATATCAAAGGAGGTAAACGAACTGGTGGGTCACGTGATGTTAAGTGATCACAACCGTCCAAAAACACTAGCGACATCAGGGACGTCGCAAGTGCGTTGCCAGCCTGTATATGGGAGAAGGGGGAGGGGAAGGAAAGGGAAAGAAGGAAAGAGGAAGGGACGTGGGCCTCCGGCTCTCTCACTGACCGAAGGAAACACAACAATGCAAGCCTGTTATTTCACGTCGGTTATCTGTGGGAGGGGTGGTACTACCCCGGCGGAGCCGACTCATTCATGCTGAAACCAAAAATAGCTTCAGCGGGGCTCTACCACCTACAATCTGTACCCCCAAACACAGGCTGGTAACGCACTTGCAACTCCTCTAGTGTTGCTAGTGTCTATGCACGGCGGTAATCTCTTAACACCAGGTAACCGGCATGTTTGTTTGCCTCCAATGACAAAAAAAATAATTAAAAAATGTGAAAAACCGTCACATATATAAACCCACTTGGCCACAATTGAAAATCAGCGCTGGGGTCATTTATAAAGATGACAGCCAGCACATGCTGAATTGTGCGCCATTGCAGTTGTACCATGGTACAATAATCTTAATATTTTTGATGTATATTTTTAATTCTTTTTCTATGTTATATACATCTTTGTAACTCTGATATACTACTATTGTATTTGTCCATGTGTTTACTGCAATAAATATATTTTCTTTCTTCTTTCTTTCTTTCTTACACACGCATCCAGTAAATTCACAGAATACTAGAAATTCCTTTAACTTTAGTATACAAATAGCAATATAATTAACCGGTAATGTTTTTGGAAATAGTATCTTATCCGATACTGATTAATAAATACTTTCCATCCAAGCCAAAGTTTCCCTGTTTTAAAAAAATATCTGGTATTACATTTATCTTCTTATCGTCCGTGAGCACCTTTATAAAGTCGATTCTCGGAAATGTTTTCATTAAACTTTCCTAATTTCTTCCCGGACCCTTCATCTCTCAAATAATCCCATAGGGGAGTGGAATTTTTCCCAGAAAAATGTTGATTTTATCGGAGTGTGAGGGAATGCTTGGTATGTTTTTCTTTTGGATTTTTATTAAATAAAGTTGGGATTTGTCCTCTTTTTTGACTCATGCTCCAACTACACACATGAAAACTAAAACTGAAAGATACTCTTACAATATCAATGGCCAGTGTTAGAAGAAAAATATTTAATCCTAACCTAACTTTGTTTATTAATTTTCGGAATCTGTTTCAGTAACTGGTTGCATATTATATAATACGATTCCTATGGGTAACATTTAATCTTGAGCTTCTGTTTCGTGAGATCTATTATCACAGATAGTGATGTCATTATTTCAAATTGTTTTATCGATACTTTTTGAAGTGAAAGTTCTAATGCGACTTCCAACAAGGTTGCGTTAAACGTTTAACGCTACTATAGAGGAAATATGAAAACACTGTTGCGCTAAACGTTTAACGCTCTTGGGAAGGGGGAATAGAAAGAGACAGAGCGAGAGTAAATACGTAGCACTTGAACGCCGCATGCGTAATATACCTATTTATATATAAATTTATTTACATCAATTTCTACCCATTCTTTTTCATTTCCACATTACGAAGTTTCACTTCTTCCGCGCGCAGGGACTCCACGCATTATTTTTTATTGTTAGGATAACTTTTCGGGAGGTATCCACCGATAGAATCCTATTATCCAGGTAGTAAGACATGGTTATCGTATCCTGATGGACTGCGACCGCCTTCGTTAAATTTAACACCCACCATAGTAGTACACTTAGGTATATCGCTGTCTTTGGATCAGCCAGTAAATTTCCAGTAGCCAGACGGAGTGTTAAAATTTGGTGTACCCAATTCGGTCGTGATAAATAGAAATCTGATGAGGTCATGTGACAAGAAAAGTTTTAATTATAAAGGTGGACGCATATAGGAGTACAGTAAAACTGAAAACGGATGGATCGTCTGAAGAATGATATGGGTATAAAAGCTGTGAATACTGAGATGGGATTTCAGTGGGAAAAGGCAAGAATCATACACAGCCATAGTAAATTTATTTATTTATTTAATTTTTTTTGTATTTTGAGGTTAAATAGTATATCTTGTTGCAGATAAGTTTGTAGGCTAGCATTACGATAACGATTGATGATCATTGTAGATGGATACACTGGGTGGTTACCTTTTTTTCCGGATGGCAGTATACTTACCATCGTGCTAAAATATAAAATAAGTATTCTATCCGAATAGAAACAAATAAAGGCTTCAGGAGGTGACTAAAACTTATAAATAACCTCATTATAAAATGAGGCAATGAAACAAAAAGTATCTTATTCTGTGCTAAAAAAATCTTGCATATTTACCATTGGTTATGTTGCTCCCATCTATTTAACTGCCTATCACGCAGGTTTCAAACAAATAGAGAACCTTATTTAGTTATTTTAATAAATATAACATAATAACCCTAATTATATTACCTATAACACTCAGCGAACTGTCATATTGGTCTATAATGTCATTGTGGCTTAAACAAATTAATTTGTTAAATTAATCCCTTGTTCATTCACAAGGGATTTTTACATACAAACGTGCATTACTCTAAATATATTCAACGAATTTAATAGTGTATTTAAAACTTTATCGACTATCGCTGGTTTATTCAAATTATCGATAACTCTTAAAATTATAATTAGTCCCACACTAAACTAAACATGGTTTGCAATATTAGCCTGAGGGTTGTACGCCGAACAAGATTTATTGATTCCGTCTTCAATTGTTATGTTATACTGTACAAGTGCTTATGGTCGTACAGTAAGTAATGGTCTAGATAGAGATTGAAACAAGTTCAACAATAGTTGATTTTGTTTACGGTATATTATTGTCTGCTAAATTTACGTTAAAATTATTCATAACAGAGCATTTGCTCAAAATGGTTTACGAATATTAATAATAACTTTTTCATTTAATTTTCCTTAAGTTTCTTGAAATTAGTTAGATTCTTAGCGTCTTACATTGGGTTACTGGAAACACCAACAGTAATGAGTATTTATTATTTTTACTATAATGTTATCATAACAATGTATTTATTGAAAGTAAGATATATTTATTAGATTCAAATACATAATATAAACATAATGGCAACACTGATTGTCTTTCCAATTTCGAATTTACGATGTCATCGCATTACGCACGCCGGTTTCGCACCTAATGGCCGCTATTTAAGTTAAGTACATTGGGCGTTAACGTTTATTTGGATTTCAAATTAAGAACACCTGTTGAAAGGACGTGGCTCCCAGTTTCGTTTGAGCGTACCGAGATAATTTGTTTATTTAATGTAAATTGCATCTTCCGTGTACAAGTTTGTATAGGACCCGGCGCACTAATGAAGCGCTTTGTGTGTTAGTTTATTTTTATCTGGTCGTTCATTAGAAATAAAGTGAACAAAATTAAATTGTTTTTCGTTTTTTCTTTTCCTTTGATATTTTAATAACAAGTTTTATCTATGTTTTGGGTAATTGATATATAAGATGTATATTGCCTTTTAACTTAAATTTGATATATATTTCAAAATTTCAAATAATAATTTATTATAAAGGCGAGTATATACTTTAATATCAAATTATTTTCCATAAGTTGTTGTCCAATGATATATTAAATTGCCTCTATACGTATAACTGGAAACGCACTAGCTGTTGCTAACGTCTATGGATGACGGTGATCACTTACCATTAGGTAACCCATTTGTTCGTTTGCCCCCTATAATATTACAAAAAAAAAAACGTACAACCGAAACTTGATTTCTAGTGATTTTATTTTGTCGTTAGTTATAACATAACTATCGCATGAATTATTCACATTTTAAGAATAACTATGGTTATCTAAAACCTTCTTATTATAACCATTGTCACGTTGATCTAAAAACACAACAACGAACAACAGTACAATACGAATTTTTCCATATCAAAATTCAAATCTTAGGGCTAACCCATACAGGAATATTAACATCAATTAAAGTAGTTACTATATATACTCGGTCTATTTAAAACAAGTATTTTGTGTGATTATTATAATTCAAATTATGTATGCGAAATATATAAATGTAGTAAAAATAATCATGATTTAAAGAGCGGTTTTACATATTGATTATATTAAGGATTAAAATTCACTCCAAATAATTAAAAAAAAGTGTGTTTACCTATGCACAAGTGTGCGTTAGAAGTTATACTTTTTTGCGTAACAAAATAAAAATCTTTTCAGAAATTTTATCTTTCGCCTTATTCTACGTTTGTAGAAAAAATGACACTAACAATAGAAAAAAGGTATCAAGTTAACAAAGAAAATACAAACAACAAACACAAAGAAACAAAATGTTGACTATAGCTAACTTCAGGGAATCGGCTTTTTGTGATGGTGTGTACGCGCATCGTAATAATTTCAGGGTGTCGGTTTTTCATCATCATACTACATCATACTTACATATATCATACAATTTTTCCCTAACGCACCAAAACAAGAATAATTTCAAAACATAAAACCTAAAATATGGTGACAATATTAGAATAAGCTCTATTATTTTACCTCAACAAATTGTAGGCACACAATTTCGATTGTACAAAGAGATGACAAATGAAATAACAACAATTACACTTTTCCCGCGAGTCAGATGAAATGAAATTGCTTTATCCAACGCAAACGTTCATTGTGCCGGGTTTAAAAACGCGCCTTTTTGACGGAAACACCGGAAACGGCCCGCCTGAAGGCATTCTTGTGACACTTTGAGATGTCTTCGCCAATTTTAAGAGTTGAATGACAATTGTTTGTTTGTTTTATTGATAAAGGCTTAATATCTTGTCTTTGACATTCTTTTTGGCAAAAAAACTCAAGTCATTTTCGGGTCACAAACATTGAAATTGAAATGTATTTTCAAATAAAAATAAATAAATTCAGCAGTGAAACTGAGCACAAAATTAACTGTAGAATAAATATTGAGCTTATGAAATTGAATAAAGAATCGTAGAATTTTACCTCTGATGATGCAGTGTTATTGGATGTGTAACTTTTTAAATTATAGTGAATAATGCAACTTAAGTTGCAATATATTTATAACTACATATGTACAAATAGTGTATTTATTTACATATAGCAACATATAATGTGTATCTATTCTAGGGATAGATAATATTATATAATATATTACAATGTTGTAATGTAAGTACAAATATATAGTGCTAATGGCTTAATGGTAGCGAGTTTAGACACAGCGACGGCTGATGTAGCTTTGATTCCTACAAAGACTGACCTTTGGAATTAGCCAAACTATTTTAATTTGTTATATAATTTTATACTCGTTTTGTTATAATGATAAGGCATAAAGTACCGCAGCGACCTCAATCCCAGGGATTATATCCAGAGCGTGATCTCCACTGCGTCTCGGAGACTCGGAATCCTGAACAGGGTGCGGCGGTTTTTCACGCCTGAACAACTATATCTCCTTTATAAGGCACAAGTTCGACCCTGCGTGGAATACTGCTCGCACCTCTAGGACGGTTCGGCAAAGTACCTTTTGGATACCCTGGACAGGTTGCAGAGACGGGCTGTCCGCATTGTCAGTGATACAGACGTTACAGAATCTATAGAGCCGCTTCAATTACGCAGAGACATTGCCTCAGTGAGCGTGTTCTACCGTCTGTATCATGGTGAGTATTCTGATGAGCTATTCAATCTGATCTCTCCCTCTCCTTTTCATAACTGTACCACGCGCGCTGGTCTTCGGAGCCACAGTTTTACGGTGAATCCTATCTGGGCACGAACTAAAAAGTTCACTACGTCCTATCTTTGCCCTACCGTGAAGCTGTGGAACAATCTCCCGACCAGTGTGTTTCCTCCTTCCTATGATATGGGGTCCTTCAAGCGCAACGTGAAGAGACACTTACGTAGGCCGGCATGACAGCGGTGACCGGCGATGGATAGTATGTTTCTCGGTGGTCACCACTGTTTTTGGATTGTACTATGCTTACTATCAGGCATTGTACAGTCACTTTGCCATGCTACAATAAAAAAAAAGTATCAAGTAGATACACAAAAGCAGGAATAAACAGTGACTGAAGTTTGAAAACTTTGAAGAGGCCCTGCGTATGTTGCAATTGTAGAGGTTAATAGTTATAATGATGTTGAATGTTACAACAAAAGATTTTCATTCATTAGCCAAATATACGAATTGAACAATAGAAGAACGATAATAAAAGGAATATTCAGATACTGAAAATATATATAATAATCATTATATAATTTTCAAGGCCTCTTTTTTTCAAACTAACTATATGCTAATTACCTGATAGGCTCATTACACTTTACAACTTCAACAGAGTCAATTTCTGATGCCGCACTGAGATGATTTCAGGATGATTGATTTAATTAATAATAGATTTCTAACAAACAGTACACAATCTAAGCACGTGCCGCATGTCAAGCCAATTTCAAGTTAACACAATGGTGAGTACGCGGTACCATATGTATTACACGAACCATTAGACGCCACTGACCTCTCAAAAATTATAACAGATATTTTATGTTATAATAAATTAATGTCAGAACTGACTATTGAACTTGGTACCTATTTAGATCTCATTTCTTTCGTCGTTAAAGTCAAGAACTTGGTTGTATATACATTATACGTCACACTATTGAACTCGACTCTTATTTCACACTTATTCTTTTGATGAGATCTTATTTACTACATAATACAAGTTATCCTTAATGTTCAGACTCACGATAATCAAGTATATAAAATATGAACATTAACAAATCTGTGAAGTAAGCTACTTAGTTTACACAGAGAGTGATAAAAATAACCCTGAATAAAATATTCCACACCAACACCAAGATAATCACACGACCCAATAACTGACCGGTCACCCGACAAAATGTCATTTTAATTCAGTGTTGAGCTCTGTGACATTAACTGGACTGAATACGATAAGTCGGGTGGAATTTCTTTATGAAAGTATAAAATATACTTCTGTCGACCGGTAATGGATTTTTTTATGTACTACTATTTGCCCCCGCGAACTTCGTTTCGCCTTAATATGATTTTTTTTCTTAGCCTACATTTTTTGTTGATACATACCAATATACGTAACATTTTGCTATGCTACTCCATAGAGATTGTTCGCTTTTCAGGAGTACAAACTGAGAAAGCGAAATGTTTAAAGTAAACTACAGTAAAATGGTATAATTACACACGTACATCAAAAATAAAAGAGGCATCGTAATTGTTGCTAATAACAATTTGAAGTTGCGTTCATAATTACAGAAAGAGAAAACTGATTTGTAGGTATTCCGTGCAATTTTTCCGATTTTTGTCTCTATGAAAACCTTCCTTAGATTTCAAGGAATAAATCAAATCAAATTTTCTCGAATTGGATCAGCCGTTTTCGAGTTTTGCGCTTAGCAATATATTTGGCGATTCTTTTTTATTTATATAGATATATAATTACGACGACAATTACAGTTACTTTATTTGATTTATGTTTTTTATTTATGACCCGAGATAACAAACAAGGAGTTCATGTAATGTTAAATGATCAGTTATACAAAATTATAATAAGTTTTTAAATACATGTAGTTGCTTATTGAGCTATCGATGAAGGTTATGTGTTCAATGAGTAATTAAAAAATAATATTAGTATGAGTAAAATTAAAAAATGTGATCTATGTTATATATTAATCATATAAAACAATATAATAATATTAAGTGGTGTTGATGCATGAAAAACCAAAGGAACAAAAATTGTTGCCTAAAAATATCCTCGTGTTTGTAGATTGAGAAATATATACATGTTAACTTATATTAACTAAGCGTTTCAAAAAGCTGTTTGATTCTAAAATTTATATTTACAGTAGAACCACACGCGCTAGGCTCTGAAGTCAGAAATTTACTACAACTTCTATCTTGACACGAACAAAGAACATCATCGTTGTTATTACAAAACAGTTAAATACGTATTGAATACTTGCTTTAAAAAGTTTACATTTTCAATACACCGCGCTCGTTGAATATTCGCCATCTTGCTCTTGTGTCTCACTTTGGTTAGGCTAGGTTAGACTTGCACCTCGGGTGAGCGCGGTGCATTTAGAACGAAACTTTTTTAAAGTAAGTATTTAAAATGAATTAAACTTATTTGTAATAACACCGCATATGTTTTATCTTTGTCATATTGTAAATCTGTACAACCGTCTGTAGACCGAGTACATACTTTTTTTTTCTTTAATTTTTTAATTCAACCTTAAGTTTATCAAACATTACGTTTGAGATATTTAAGTAGGCAGGAATGCGGTGACTGACATTAAATTTTAAATACTGAAATGTTGGGCAGTATTTTTATTTTGCATTGTATTTACAATGCCCTTTACAGCTACAATTCCCTCATTTTGTTGAGGTATTGTTAAAAACTTACCTTAGAGGGTTCACAGGATGAAAAGCAGTCCTGAAACAAGAAGAATAACGAGTTAATATCATATATAGTTGAGTCTTGCAAGACGAAGATGCATAGCCTACACGTTTACAAATTTGTGGTGTTCGAACGTGAAACGCGACATTTTATACATTTACTAATTAACATTGGTAACACTGTCGGCAATCAATGAAGGAAATCTTAAACAGAGAAATGTTCTTATAACACCAAATCATGTGCAAATATATATAGTATGTATTTCTCAGTGTTTCAATTTACTTATACGTCGTATGCTGGACATCGTGACGATCGGCGTAAGTTCCATTTCTTTACATAAAACTTATACATTAAGTATTTTAATTCTAAGATAAGTAATATAACTATTACAATATTAATAACCAGTCGCCGTGAAAACTGTTGAATATCAGAAATGTGTATGTCGCACATACGCGCTGTTATCACCGTCATGTTTCTCTTTATTTAAACAAGTTGAGAACTCATAACAAATAGTATTAATGACATAATCGAAACAAAGATATTAAATTCCCTTATTGAGTTTCTGGCGAGATTTTAGACTGTCATGTAGTGGATTTTATATTTTATTCAGAATCTTGTGTTATTTTACTCTATTTTTTTGTAAATTTGGTGGTGTTTTACGCAATATAGTTAGTTTATTGTGCATAAGTGAAGTGAATGGAAATTAATACCATAGAGTATGAAATTCTGAGATGCCACAAAAACTCCCTGGAAGGTTCTAACAAAGGAGCCACCATCTTGTTAGAATATTGAAATGATCACACGACGCTTGTAATATTATTATCTACACGACAATGGCAGTAATATTCTGAAAGATTGGTTGCCAAAAATAAAGATAAAAAAGCCCTTATTACTGTTATATTATTTCATTAAAATGTATATATACAGATATAATATTTTTATATGTATTCAAGAAGAAATAGCGTCACTCTGACGTCACCAAATATATTCAGTTATCCCTTAGCGACATCTAAAGTAATTACATTTCAAAGAAATATATAAAAAGCCAGAAACCTGAAGACATTACGACTCCGCATAAAAGTATACTTAATAACATCGGGGACCATCGTTTGATACTTTATACTTTAGTTGAAAGAGCTCGCATTAGAGGCGGTCGTTTATCAAGGTGACAGATCATCCCCGCGGCTCTTAGTCCCCGGGCAATGACAAATGTTGCGGTCAGGTATAAAAAAACCTCTATGCTTCTAAATATCACTTAACCGATTCGCGATAGCCTGGTGAATGATCTCGTTAGTGTCCGGGTTTGGATCTTGTTCATTTGAATGTTATTTGTTACTAACTTCTGCGCGCAACATCGTCCGCGTGGAAGATTCACTCTCCTTTCCACTACAACTACAATTACTACTACAACTATACGGATGGGTACACGCCTCCATAGTTTCACAGTACCCGACAAGAATGAAGAAATTCGAAAGCTCTTATATTTGTCGTACTGTGAAGATATGGAATCGCCTCCCAGCCAGTGGGTTCTTTTCCTCTCATGACTTGGGGTCCCTCAAACGAGTCGTGAACAAGCACTTGCAGATCGGCATGATAGCGATGTCTACTGTTGCTATTTAACACTGATAGTCGCCGTTATTTATGGACTGTACTGTACTTTCTGTAAAATTTATAGTCACTGAAATAATTTAATAGTTTATTTTAAAAAGGGACGCCAACACAAACACACAAAACGTTCTTTTGTTTTACTGCATAGCCATCGCGATTATCCAAGATATGTAAATGGCCAGTACACTTTCCATCAGGCACCTCGCAGTCATGTTGCCGAACCAGTTAAAAAAAAAAACGATTTTGAAACATTCTTCATTGGTTCTCCGCTCCTATTGGTCTTATCGTGATGATATATAACCTATAGCTTTCCTCGATATATTATTTAGGTAACTAACGTTGAAATATTTTTTTAAATGGCACCAATGGAACCTGAAATAAGCGCGTTCAAATAAACAAACAAACCCTC
>JACEII010000016.1:6253904-6333327 GCA_014332785.1 Antheraea mylitta
ACTTTCTGACACTTATTTTTCATACACACTTTTTTATTGAAATAGTAATATTATATTGAATAGTTTTTTTTCTGTAAATAGGCTATCAGATACGAAATTATTTTTTCAAACCTGACTGTTACTTCCCTCGTACTATTATTACCTACTTTCGACACACTATTTTACTAGATATTCTCGTCGGTAAATAAGCAATTAAATACAAAAATATTTTTTCATAATTGTTACTTTTATAAATTGACGCGTTCAAAGAAACAAAAAAAAAATACAATATCTTAAGCTTTATACAACAATAGTAGCCCGCCCTGGTTTTTGTCTGGGTACTAAAGAAGAAAATCACACCAAATCTTGCTTTTACAGTACGACCTTGAAATGATAATGCCAACTTAACAACTAACTGAATGTTAGTCTGTCAGTATTTTTGATGTGGATTTTTTTGCTCATTTTTTTCACTATGCTGTATAATTTTTCAAACTTTTTTTTTCATATAAACCTACTTTTGACAATTAGAAGGATATCAAAAAAATAATTAAACAATTACGTGCAACCGTTCATGATTTACTCATATACATTCGACAATGATTTTTAATATATATTTTAGCTTCTTTCCGTATTACTAATGACTTACCTACTTTAGACTATATCGAGGGTTTGTCGATATTATGTTTTCAGGTATCTATATATTAATACGTGAAGCAAAAAAAATGTACCCCTTTTTAACCTATTTTCCGTCAACGGGTGACTTTGAAATTTGGCATAGTTAAAGTTTATATGGCGGAGAAGTGCAGAAAATTGTTTATTTTATATAAAATGCATTAGAAGTACATTAAAGTAATTAAAATGTGCACTACTCACACAACTACTCGAATTTTACCCAACATGTAAATAAAAAAGACATTTTGACAGCCGTCAATAATAACGAACTTCAAAAAAGGTTGTGAAGGAGGTTGCTATGCTCGACTATATGTATTTTTTAACTCTTACGTTCTAATTACCATTTTTCATCCTACATTCAACAATAATATTATAAAATATAACTTTTACTGTAATGTTTATTATTTTTTATCGTGAACTCACTTCAAATGATGAATTAATAAAAAAATGAGCCAAATAATACTTTGTATAAAGTCGGTTATTTAAAAAGTGATTCATTGTTAGAATTGTTTCTTAACTGTTTATCTAAATTATTCTGTTTTCTGTTTTTAATAATCAATCATTGTTTTTAAAAATTTCTAGCAATATAGATGAACTAGCGGGCCCGCCGTTGTCCTGGTTTGAAAGGCAACCGTAGAGTCACCTACCGGGTTCACTGGAACACACACAAAATTTCATCAAAATCGGTCCAACCGTTTGGGAGGAGTTCAGTGACATACACACGTATAAAAGAAATTGATGTATAAAAAGAACTAACATAAAAGCTTTTTTTTTTTTCGAAATGACTACGCTATTGACCCAGCAAGGTCTTAACTGCTTCACCGGACTACACACAAAAGTAAAAGTGTTACAATTATATCATAATCGATGTAGGGCACCTTCTTCCACCTCCTTTGCGAGTTTTAGGCGATGTAATGTTTTTCTTACAAAATATCCAAATACATATCGTGATTTCATCAAATTATATTGTGATTTACTGAGACATATTGCATTCTGTTATGTAATGTAATTACAAATATAAGCAACGATTACTCGTGCCAATTATATGTAACATGAGTAATGCGGTAACATCGTTTTTGTAACATTATTTTTGATGTTATTTGTATCGACTTGTTCTAGCTTTGCATTTTATTCATATGACGTCACAAGTGTCTAAAAAAAACTATAAATATTTTTATTATCATAAGAGGCAAACGAGCAGGTGGGTCACCTGATTTTAAGTGATTACCGTCGTTCATAGACACTGATAACACCAGAGGAGTTGCAAGTACATTGCCAGCATGTGTTTGGAGAAGGGGGAGCGGGGAAGGGGAAGGGAAGGGAGGTGGGCTTTCGGCGCTCTCAATGACCGAACGATACGCAACAATGCAAGCACTGCGAGTTCACGTCGGTGTTTTTGTGGGTCGGGTGCAACTACCCCGGACGAGCTGACCCATTAATGCTGAAACCAGTAACAGCTTCAGCTTGTCTCTACCAGTTACTAAAATTAAATACCTATATAATATGTAGTTAAAAAAGTCCAAAAAACCGAAAAAAAGACAGTTTATGAAACAAAAAAAGGAAAGAAAAACGTTATCAAGCTATTCATTAAAAGAAATTCATTAAAATAATTCTCTTCTTTTGAACAAAATTTAAATTGAAATTTATCGGTTGCGTAATTTATAGTTAAAATAGAAATGTCTAGAAGTTTAAAAAAGATCTTTGGCGTTAAATCAATTTAATTAAGCACGCAAATAAACGCATGTAACTAAATCTAAAATAACGTTTGAAATTTGAACCCTCCGCCCATAAAACGTTCTCGCTGAGTGATTTATTATATGGCATCGAAGTTAGATAAGCTATCGGCTATAAGAGAGAGCGCTTTTCATAGATTCGTCAATTAAATGTATCTAAAATGGAAAACACGTACTGAGAAGTGACCGAAAACTATTCGCGTATAAAAAGTTGATATCGTTTCTCCGTATCAATAGATTTTTTTCCATTTTATACAAAACATCGACGTGAAGTTACAGTGCTTGCATTGTTGCGTTTCGTTCGGTCAGCGAGAGCACCGGAGTCCTACCTCCTGTCCCTCCCTCCCTCTCCCCCTCCCCCAAACACAGGATGACAACGCACTTGCGACTTCCCTGGTGTTACTAGTGTCTATGGACGGTGGTTGTCACTTAACATCAGGTGACCCACATGTCCGTTTGCCTCCTATTTATTATCGGTAATCAATCTACTAGACTATTACTATCATTTTCAAGTAAGTATTACAAAGTTTCTTATGATAATTTGAATGTTTTATCAAGATGGTGGCCTCCTTATTAAATCTTTCCAGGAAGTTTTTGTGGCATTTTAGAATTCATGCTCCGTAGTATTATTATATCCCATACACCTCATTTGAGCACAATAATCGGACAGTGTTAAGAAAAAACATACAGTCGAATTGATAACGTCCTCCTTTTTTTGAAGTTGGTTAAAAATGCCACTAATATTACACAATATACAGTCAAATAACACAAGTCTATGATAAAATATAAAAGCCACAATATAACAAACTAAAATCCCATTAAAAACTCTATCCATACGAGTTGAATGACAACGTAATAACAAAAAATACAACTTAAAGCCATTTAGTGGCTAATTAATACTAACTTTAGTTAATACTACTTTTACTAACGTAAAATTAATAACATAGAAAAATTTACCCATCACGGGACGTCTGGCAGAAGTGAAACATCGAAGTTGTTCGAATCGAATGAATCCCTAATCCTCGTATTCTCAAATTACACTATAAATTTGCGAGGTTGGTGCGGCAAGAGAAATCACGCATAGTCGATAATAAAATATATATAATAAATTTATTTATTCTAAATGTATTTTTAATTATCTCATAGGTTATTTCAACGTCGATAGTCAATGAATGGTGTTCGGTACTTTCAAATTCTTTTAACCATTTATTCTTTTTACATTTAACATTTCCTTTTACTTTGCCTTTATATTCGACATTATTTTCTTTTACGCACTAAACCATAATAATTCCCAATTTAGCCGACAAAGGGAATATTATTCGAGGGTCATTTAAAAAAAGGTACGGCGGCGTTGGAAATCCACTTTCTCTCTGCGGCGGTATTCTGGTGACAAGTAAAAACTAATATCTGAAGTCCTATTTGTACGCTTTTTAATCTTATAAAATTTTTAAGTGAAGTCTATGAAAGAAGCAAGTTTTATATTACATTATAACCTTATGATTTTCTTTATTTAGGTATAAATCACTTTTTAGAACTGTTTAATCTTTAGGTAACGATATGTTACAAAATGTACCTTTACAAATATTCATGTACATATTAAAATTTACAGACTGTTAATATGTTACATTACTTACTTAAATTACTTTACATTACTTAATTGGTTTGTTATCGTACCACAGAGAATGAAAAGTATTCCACGTTTGTTTTTTTATACCATAGTAGAGAAATGAACTTGCTAGTCACCTGATATATATTTCATTAACATAACAGGCAAAAGAACAGGTGGGTCACCTGATCTTAAGTGATCACCACCGTCCATAAACACCAGCAACACAAGAGGAGTCGTAAGTACGTTGCCAGCCCGTGTTGGTGGGGAAGGGGAGGGAGAAGGGGAAGAAAGGGAAGGGGGAGAAAGCGAGGTGGGTCAACGGTGTTCTCAATGACCAAATGAAACGCAACAATGCAAGCACTGTTACTTCACGTCGATGTTTCTGTGAGAGAGTGGTAGTAGTACCCCGGGCGAGCTAACCCAATCATGCTGAAACCTTATAGCTTCAGCATAGCTCTACTCTATGAAATAAATAATATATCTCCGCGATAAATGAATTCATTCCAAACACATTCGCTTGTCAATTTTTTGATTCAGTAAAAGCACAAATTTCACACCATTCTACTTACATTTGTGGTGAGCATAATGCTTTGGTCTTTTATTGTGTTAGTACACATTTTCTTTTAATTTATAGTGCATAATTTTGGCGTTGTGTTAATAATTAATATTAACTATTAATAAGGAAGTCAAAATATATGTACCTACCACCAGTACGATACGCATGTTTGTGTGGGTGTGCCGTTTTCGAGCGTTTGTTCCTAGTTTCCGTACTGTCTCTCATGTTTATACTGTGACCCCGGTAACACGTGCAGTGCGCGTGAGAGATACACTTTCTACGGACGCGAGTAACATCACACTGTAGATATGATTAACATTATATTATTCTTTATTATTAAATAACATCAGTACCGTTCACTTGATCTTAGCTCAATTGCTTTTCAATTTATACACATAATAAGTACGTAAAGCTAAACTGTGTATTTTTTTTGTTTTTAGGAAAAAAAAATTACAAGTGTCTAAGAGATAACTAATTAAACACATTTGGATCATTTTTAGAAATATCTGTCTTTCTATTTGTTTAAACACATATTACTAAAGTACTGAACCATAAAGCATATCCTCGAGTAACATTTAGTCTTTGTTTCATTAAAATCGGTCCACTCTACCAAAAGTTATTGTAATTGGAATCACAGTTCAAGTTAAGTACGAGAGAAAAGTAGATAAGATTATGGTCTTAATATATTCATATAATTTTATTAAGCACAATTTTTGTATGGTTCCACGCGGATGAAGTAGCGGGTACTGCTGGTTATATACGAAAATGGTTTGTTTTTCTTGTTTAGTGTTAATAATCGTATTATTATTGGCATCACTATGTACATTTATATATCTAACTAGCCCCTACCCGCGACTTCCTCCGCGTAGTAATAGTTACTTTGTGCTAAAAAAATTCCCGATTTCGATACATTTATCATTGGTGCTCCGCTCCTATTGGTCTTAGCCTGATGATATGCCTATAACCTTTCTCGATAAATGAGCTGTATAACACTGATTTTTTTCAAATCGGACCAGTAGTTCCTGAGATTACCCCCTACAACATCACTGCATCACAACGTCACAAACTCACAAACTTTACCTCTTTATAATATTAGTATAGATCATGATATTAGTATAGATGATATGAATCATATCGAGCAACGAGCAATGTGAATAGACAGAAAGGAAGCGTACTTGGCCCACTTGTGGGTTGTGAAACTGACAATCGAGCCGATTCGATACTCGAGTGAGCGGCTCAAGGATTACTGTGTACGCCAACAATTGCTTAGGTTTTAAGCTTAGTACACATTTGATACGATTTCGGGTATGAATTTACTATAAAATACTTTTTTTTTAACCACCTTATCCGTACTTGGAAAGTATTTCCTGCAAATTTGTTTGTATATTAATTGGGGAATATAAGAGAATCAAACATGATAATCTTTAGAAACTTTGTACGTCTGTTTGTTTGATTATACTAATATTTTAAATTACTCGTTGAGTTTTATATATACTTTAAGTTACAATGGTACAACATATGGGCAAAACCATAAAAGTCGTTTAACGAAAAATAAATGCAATATTGTATGCTCAACTTACGAAATTAGGTATGCGGGAATACAGTCTAAATAATTTTAAGAAATAGTACAGCCTTGTGACTATTTCTATAGGCGTGTATTTTACCATTTCTTTTTGCCTTTCTGCTTTTTTTTACCTTTTATTTGCTTTTACCATTCCTATGTAGACTAATTTCTTATGGTACTTTATTGTGAGATCAGTCATGCTGTTTGGATGTGAGTGGGCTATGAAAGAAATTGTTGAGAGGAAATTACATACAACACTAGGGGAGTTGTAAGTGCATTGTCAGCCTGTGTTTGAAGAGCAGCGAATTAAGAGGGGAGGGGAGGTGGTCCTCCGGCGCTTTCAATAACCGAACGAAATGCAACAATGCAAGCACCATTACTTCACGTCGGTTTTCTATGAGAGGACGATACTACCCAGGGCGAGCCGACCCATTCATGCTGATAATAGATTCAGCATGGCTCTACCACCTTTTTTTTATTAACGTGGGGAAATCTCTAACGGATACCGACTCGCACGGACTAAAACCCCACGGTGTACCATCGGCCGCATGTTAGGGGCGGCCAGGGACCGTTCTGGCTTTCTTCCTGAGAAACCGCCCCTGCGGCAGGTGGCTCTACCACTTACCTATTTGTATTAAAATTGTAAGAATATTGAGATGACATCTGACAAGGGAAAGTGGAGATTGAAAACATGTTTTGCCAACCCTATTTAGGTGGGATAAGGGTGAGATCATGATATGATGTTACTTTGTCGTGAGGTTCAGGAGTTGAATTAGATACCTTGTTTATATACTCTATAAACGGACAATACAAACAATTTACGATATGACAGCATGTGAATAATCAAGAAAAAAAATTCAGAAATATGTGGTCTTACTACATCTCATTATCTCAAAATGTAATTTATGTTTCAGAAAACTTAAATTGAACTTGTAAATCATTAAATACTAGAGATAAATATATATAGTGATTCCATCTTTTAGACTTAGTACGACGATTAAAAGTTTCTAGATAATTCTGTATTGTTCTACAGTAAGCTTTACTAAGCTTATTATCGAAGCCGACTCATAAGTTCAAGTTGGGGAGTTTTTGGCGGGATTTAACCTGTCATGTAGTTGATTTTATGTTTTATTCATAATCTTGTGTTATTGGACTCTGTATTTTGTAAATTTGTTGGAGTTTTAAGTAATATAGTTAGTTTATTGTGCATAAGTGAAGTGAATAGAAAATAATACCACGGAGCATGAAATTCTGAGATGCCACAAAAACTCCCTAGCAGGTTCTAACAAGGGATCCACCATATTGTTAGAATATTGACTCACACGACGCAATATTGAAGTGATTGCACGATACTTGTAATATTATCGACTACGTGACGATGGCAGTAATAATCTGAAAGATTAATTGCCAAAAATAAAGTTAAAAAAAAAGTCAAGTATTCTTGAAAATCTTCTTGAATTCACATTATTATGTTAAGCAAGATTTATTGTAGAAACGTGAATTAATATAGATCGTAACGTGAATTAGTTATGTTATATTTGAGAGAGTTTTCATATTATTTAGCGAGAATTTGTAGGTCTACGAATGTTCGAATAGTTACCAAAATATTTTGAAAAAAAAAAAATTGCTGATACAAATGAATCGGTGGTAGTGTTGTTCGTTGTATCGTTTTCGTAGGTGGTAGAGCCACATTCAAGTTATTACTGGTTTCAGCATGAATGGTTCGGCACGTCCAGGGTAGTACCATATTCTCACAGAAAACTTGCTTGAAGTAACAGTGCTTGCATTGTTGCGTTTCGTTTGGTCAGTAACAGCGCCGGTAGACCATCTCCCCCTACACCCTCTTCTCTCCCCCTTTTCTATTACCATCCCCCAACATAATCTGGCAACGCACTTGCGACTCCCCTGTTGTTGCAAGTATTTATGGACGGTGGTGATCACTTAACATGAGGTGACCCACCTGTCCGTTTGCCTGCTATGATATAAAAAAAAAATAGTGTTTTAATAGTTTCAAGTCATATACAGTACAATGTATAAACATGTAACATAGATATATAAGATAAGAGAATTTCTAGAATAAGATTTTATTAGTAAAA
The DNA here is from genome assembly GCA_014332785.1 of Antheraea mylitta. Classification (NCBI taxonomy): domain Eukaryota; kingdom Metazoa; phylum Arthropoda; class Insecta; order Lepidoptera; family Saturniidae; genus Antheraea; species Antheraea mylitta. The sequence continues at coordinate 6,262,114 of JACEII010000016.1, forward strand.
AAGGACGAAAAAGAAAAAATAAAAACAAATAAATTCATAATAAAACAACAAGAAAATAGTTTTATAAAACAGAAATACTTACCAAATAACCCCATATACAATTTACACACTTAATATCGCCACTGACACACCTTCGGATATGAATGCTGTTGCGTATAAAAATAGACGTAATATATTTTAAAACCTAGATCAAGGTAAACATTAACACGTCGCCACGCCATTGCCTACCAAAATAACGTCTCTGACATCATATCAGAGGAATAGTAGTAGAAAACACATAAAAAAGTCTTATACAGTGGGCTTAATTTGAATAAAGCGTATATTCTTGATTTTTGATTTCTTACCAGAATTTTATAAAACAAAGTTGCCTTTCGCGTTTGTCTGTATATTTCCTTAACTCTTATAAATTACGCAAACAGATTTTGATATCATTACAATAATCTTCTCAGAACATACCACAGACTTAAAATTACGCACAACAGAAATCATGTCATTTTTATATAAAGACTAGCTTCTGTCCACGATTTCGCCGCGTGGAATAGTCACTTTGCTAACACGCAGCGGAAGTTCTTAAAAAAACCCCGATTCTGAAGCATTCTTCATTAGTGCTTGGCTCCTATTGATCTCAGCGTGATGTATCTGTTTGTATGACCACGCATTACTTCTAAACAACTGAGTTCACAATGTAACCTCAGCAAGAAAATCATAAAACGTATTCTCAGGAGTAACTATTTTTTTGTTTCATTAAAATCGGTCCACTCTATGACAAGTTATTGTAATTTGAATAACGACTGGAGTTAAGTACGAGAGAAGAGTATTAATCTATACCAGGACTGTCGAAACCATGGCCCGCATGCGGCCCGCGGCTTGTATTGTTGCGGCCCCCGGAATCTTTTTTGCTTCTTTGTTTAAATACATTAATTAGTGAGAAAATTATTTTTCTCGCGACAAAATTCAAATGTTTTGGACATGTATTCGATCACGCCGCACACATCACTATTCACTCGAGAACTCGGTATTCCCTCAATGCAACATAAGTACACCACGCGTCGTTGTACTGAAATTGTTCAAAACATCTCTGCAAGAAAATAAATTTTCTTTTTTTCCAAGTTGTAAAGAACATTATTTATAGGTAAAAATTTTGAAGAATGTAATTTTTTGGACCATCTCAATTACAAGGACGAAATTATCGTCAAGATTGAGCAGCGTTTCGAAGATAACAAAAAAAATGAGAATGATTAGCACTCTTCACTCATCCATTAACGATGCCAGTTGAGAGTGTGAAGATTGATTATCAACTGGAACTGTGTGATCTGCAATCAGACCCCTTTTACTAGGGCAGATCAGAAACAGGAATTGAATTATTTAAGTTCCTTATTGAACATTTCCCGAAATTGACAAATTTCGGGCTAAAAATGGGCAGTACTTACCTTTTTAAAAGTGCATATTTAGCAATAAAGCTTATATGTAAAATCGTCACTGACAAACTTCAGTTAAACATGCACTGCATCTAGCTACTACTAACATTGGGGTTGATGTTAACAGAATTGTAAAAGATAGATTAATGAAAAAGTAGATAATGATATCTATTATACCTTTATTTTATTTTTATAAATATTTTGCGGCCCCCAATATCTTCTTCCCCCCATCTAGTTTGGATAGCCCTGATCTATACTAACATCATAAAGCTGGAGAGTTTGCTTGTTTAGTAGGTTGAACTCGCTAATCTCAGAAACTATTGGTTCGATTTAATAAATTATTTCAGTGTTAGGTAGCTCATTTATCGAAGAAGATTATATGTTATATATCATCGCTAGGACTAATAGCAGTGGAGCACCAATGAAGAATGGTTCAGAATCGTTTTTTTTTTTCTTCTGAGCTTCCGCTGCGTGTTAGCATTAGCCTAAAGTAACTATTCCATGCAAACGAAGTCGCGAGCAGAAGCTAGTCATTTAATAAAAACAAAAAAGTCATTTAATCGACATGATTTAGCTGGTTTCGAGAAAAACCGAACGTAAGACGTTGTGTACTGTAGTTTATATCGCCCTAATGACATCAGATTACCTACCCATCGTAACGAATAACAAAGGTCGAGCACGTTTTTACGAACCCATACATAACTCCTATTATTACAGTACAAGCAATTATATCAATAAGGCATTAGCACTAGCAGTAGCGCTGTATTGTCCTACAATATAAAGGACAACGTATCAATATTTGTCCGTCAGTGCATTTGTAACTCTAAAACTACTTATCTGAATTACATAACTTTAGTGTCAAGATATGTTATCTGAGTAGGTCTTAGTATATATTTTATTTTGTTATGTAAAACATGTTAAAAGTAATAGAGTCCATTTCTAATTACCGCCAATATTTCTACTAGCAATAGGTAGCATATGTATAAATTTTTCATAATGAAAATACATAAAAAAATTAATAGAAACAATAATGATTTATTTTTTATAGTAGGAAGCACACAAACAATACAACAGAGTTTTTTTTAAATTTATCTTTGGAAACCAATCTTTTAAACTATTACTGCCATTGTCGTGTAGTTAATATTAGAAGCGTCGTGTAATTATTTCAATATTATTCAGTAGATAAAATGATGGAGGAAAGTTTAGGTATATAATCTGATAAAGTTTTTATTATAGTCGCCGGACTCTCTAGTAGACTTATATATCTTTCACTAGCCTCTGCCTGCGACTTCGTTCGCGTGAAATAGTTACTTTGGGCTAACGCTAACACGCAGCGGAAGCTTTCAAGGGAAAACATCCCCGATTTTGAAACATTCTTCATTAGTGCTCCGCTCCTACTGATCTTAGCGTGATGATATATATATAGCCTTTAACCATCCTCTATAAATAAGCTATATAACACTGATAGAATATTTCAAATCGAAGCAGTAATTCCTGAGATTATATACTTTTTTTTTTACGTGGGGAAATCCCTTATGGATGCCCACCCTCCCGGGGAAGAGGATGGGTTATGTCCGACTCGTACGGACTAAAACCCCACGGTGTACCGACAGACCGTGATGTTGGGGCGGCAAGAGATCGTTCTACGCTATTCACCTTGAATAGCCGCCCCAACGGTCCACCCAGCGGAAGGTTGCCGCCGAGCTCCTACCTATAGAGAGGCAGCTGGGTACACGCCAGCTACCCCCCCTCGTCCGACGGACTTGTGCAATGAGGGGATGAGCCCCCCGACTACATCCCCTCAGGTACGGCTGCGGGGGCAGGAGGAGTTGGGCAAAGCGCCGCCTCCTCCTGCCGGTCCTCTGATGGCGAAGACGGCCACTGAGGGGGTCCGCCTCGCGGGTTCTCTCCGCTGCCTCCTTTTGCGAGATGACTTCCTCGCAAAAGGAGGCTACTGCTCGCCACGCCTGTTCGCTGCCGAGCATGGACGAGACCACGCTCGGCAGCGACAAATCCTCTCCTACCACCGCAACCAGAGTGCGGCGCTCCACCTCCCACGCAGCACACTCAGAGAGAGTGTGCTGCGCAGTATCTTCTTCAGTGCCGCACTCATGGCAGGTGGCGATCGGCTCCCTGCGAGCGATCCGGTGCAGGTACCACCCGAAACAACCGTATACGGTCAGCACGTGCACCAGCCTGAACGACAGGGAGCCCCATCTCCTCCCAATCCACTCCCGCAGGACCGGGCGGACGGCGTCGACGGTGCACCTCCCGAAGCGCGCGTCCGCCAGGTCCTGCATCCACCACCCTATAACCCCCTCCCGCAACTCCCGCCTTTTAACTTCTATCTCCCTGGGAGCCGGAGGCTCCCCACTACGCCTCCTCGCCGCCGTGAATTCATACACGGCGGCGAGCACCCCAGCTTCCAGCTCCTAGGGAAGGGAGCCGGCGAGCATAAAGGCCGCCGCCGATGACACCGTCCGGTATGCCCGGATTGCCCTCAGTGCCACCGTATGCTGTGTACTGCGCAGCGCGCGCACGTTGGTGGCACTGAGGGCATCAGCCCAGACCGGTGCCCCGTAGGTGGCCATCGCCCACACTACTCCCATGAAGAGTCGACGGCACCCGGCCCCCCAATATTGGGGAGCAACCGGCCGAGTGCCGCCGCCGCCCTAGCAATTCGCGGCCCGAGCCCCGCAAAGTGGGGCTCGAACCGCCAGCGCCCGTCCACGGTGAGGCCCAAGTACCTCATGTGGGCACCCACCTTGATCCGGGCGCGCTCCACCATAATGTGGGCCCCAGGTGGCTGAGATTACATCCTACAACGTCACAAACAAACTTTACCTCTTTATAATATTAGTATAGAATAATAAATGATTACCGCATACTCGGGTAATAATCAAATATACGAAATAAATTTAATGATAGGATTAGAGATAGGTAATAAAAAATTTACATATACGAGTATATTTAACATGAACATTATAATGATAACAAGAGAAACTATTTATACTAATATATAAAGCTGAAGAGTTTGTTTGTTTGTTTGTTTGGTTGAACGCGATAATCTCAAGATCTACAGATCTAATTTGAAAGTTTCTTTTAGTGTTAGATAGCTCATTTATCGAGGATGGCTATAGGCTACATATCATCACGATAAAACTAATAGGAGCTGAGCACTAATGAAGAATGTCTCAAAATCGGGCTATTTTGGAAGCTTCCGCTGCGTGTTAATGTCAGTATTATATGCGTTGCCATAGTAACGCGATAACATTCTATCAAAAATATTTTCATGGTTGATTTTGTATTCCTATTCAAAAAGTTTATTCTACGTTAGTTTTGTTTTCGATTTTTAATTATACGTGTTACGTTTATATCGCAAACATTTCTTAAGTTTATTTTGTGTTGTTATTCAGAAAGTTTAGTAGTAATAATATTCGTCCAATAAGACAGTCGAAGGAATTAATCCATACAGCCAATTCTGAAGTTGTCAATATAGTTAGTTTTCTTCTATGTCCAAGTTAATGTAAAGGTATAAGCGCCGAATCCTCTACATAATATAACGTAATTTTTTATCTTCTTAATCTTCAAGACCATAGAATTAATGCTTCGTGGTTTTATTTTTCATTCATTTCATTTATGCAAAATAAACGAACGATATTATACAATACGCAACCAATTTCTACACGATATAGATTCATGTAACACAATATTATGAAAAAAATATAAAATCCACCACAAGACAGATTAAAATCCTGCCAAACAAACTTAAAAAACTCTATTCTACATTAGTTTTGTTGCCAATTTTTTATTTGTGATATATTACGTATTATAAAAGTAAAGTGAGTGTAATTTATATTAAAATAAATTGTTTTTGATGAATACAATCTGTGATGCTACAAACATCAACATTTTTTTTAACTCTGTCGATATATCTGTTTTTTTATTTGTTCCGGGTAATCTCCGAAACGACTGGACTTACTTGAATGTTTTTTTTTTCTTAGAAATGATTACGCTTAACAGCTTCACCGGACTACAAGTAATATTTGAACGGGAATTTTATGGGCAAATAAGTAACTAATTAGCTGTTTTATTTAATATCGTTCGATAATGTGTAGCTTCATATTTTCATTATTTTCTTATATAGTGTGAGCACTGAGGGTGATATATAGTTTAAAATTCCAGTTATGTGGCTGATCATAATCGCATCCCATTCGATACACTATTAGTATTCACATACATAATGTACACGTTACCTGTTACAGTAGATGATGTGCGTGTGATACAAATATTTTTGAAATAGTATTATTGTAATTTATACTAGATGTGTAATCACAATTTTAAATTTATTTGATATATTAAAAAAAACGCGTGCGAAACCGCGGGTAACAGCTAGTTAATAATAAGAGAGAAAGTGTATTTTCACAAAATAATAACTAGATTATAAGATTCACCTTAATTGCGTTTTTAAGGTAGGGGTGTAAGGGGTGTCGAGTAACATCTTAAGACTTGAGACACCCAAGCCAACCTCACCTGCACGTGGTCCACCCTGCTGATCAACGAACGAGGCATTGGCGATAGCGGGGTGGTAGGGTTATACAGCCCGACTGGGTCGCAACCACCATGTACATGTCGAAAAAGCCCGTCATAGTGACTTGCTTTTGCGTGTCGCGTTTCGGGATCAGCCTGCGCATATCCAGTACCGGGTGACTTTCGTCATTATGGCCGGCATGATAGCGGCGATCGGCGATGGATAATCTGTCTATCGGTGGTTGCCGATGTTTTTGGATTAACATCAGGCACAGTGCAGTCACTTTGTCGTGTTTCAATAAAAAAAAAATCAAAACAATAGGAATTGGTAAGAGAAAGTTATGGTCTATAACTCATGTAATAGAATACATATAACTTACACAATTCAGAAACGGAACGAAAGAAATGAGATGACCTAAAATGAACCGATTTAACTATACAATGTCTAAACTCATTTGACTTCCCCGAAGGTCGAAATTCATCATTGGACAATGAGAGCTCGCAATGAAATAAATAACATTGCTAAACGAATAAAACATTGATAAGAACCTTCTACTGGTACATAAATCACTCATAACAATAGCGACGAGTGGTTATATATATATGATCAACTGTTACATTATTCCACTTGGCATTATGAAATCTCTTTAATTCTACGATGTGTTTTTATACGTTTTTGTTATTTTCTTTCAATGTGTTAAATTCAATGAATATTATTGAGATTTATGTCGAATATCAGTTTGTAAAGTTACTACTGTTCAACAAAAGTTCCTATGGAAAATGGTAATAGAAATAGGAGTATACAGGCTTTAAAAAGATTATATGCAATACATAAACAGAACATAGGTTTAAATATGTACATTTTGCCACAGTTTTTACATATTGGGCCGCATTAAGATAGCAACATCATAATAAAAGTTTTGTCTGTATTATCACGACAAATTGATGGTATTCTGCTCGATGGTAAGGATCTTCGAACTTTTTCTTTATATCATATAGGAGGCAAACGAACAGGCGGGTCACCTGTTGTTAAGCGATCACCGCCGTCCATAGACACTAGCAACACCAGAGAGTCGCACATGCGTTGCCAGCCTGTGTCTGGGGGAATGGAGAGAAAGGAAGAGGGGAAGGGTGAGGGGAGATGGGTCTCTGGTGCTCTCACTGACCGAATGAAAAGAAACAATGCAAGCACTGTTACTTCACGTCGGTTTTCTGTGAGAGGGTGGTGCTACCCCGGGTGAGCCGATCCATTCATGCTGAAACCAATAATAGCTTCAGCGTGTCTATACCCCCTGCAGAGAACTAAGTATTTTATTGTATATTCAGAATAAACATGATAAGATGTAATAAAATTAATTAACCTGTAACTGCATTACTTAGAAGCGACGTAAGAACAGGCTATTGGAATTAACAAACCTTTAAAAATATAATAAAAAAGCAAGTCAATTACGAAACATTAAGTTTAAATTAGGTAATCTCGAAAATCGATTTAATTCGCTCAAGTTCATTCCACTAAAGGACCTGGTGAAACTTGATGGGTAGCATTCTTGTAACTGCATTCCAGTCGCTGCGCACACGCCGACCCGCAGCGGCAGACGAGTCGCCTTTAGCCCTTACAAGTGTAATGAACTAACTTGTCGTAATTCTGATCAATTTTACTTTTTATTAGGCGTGTAATATGTAGCTCATATGTATCTTCAAAAAGTTTCAAATAATCTTTTACAAATATTATGATACATAAATCAGCATTAAGACTTTTAAAACCTATATTACATTGTAAATACATACTAGCTGACCCAGACACATATTGCTATGGCTCATTCATTAATTACATATTGAATTAAAAATATGAATATTAAATTATAGCGCTATCTAGAGCCGATGCTACACTTCTTTATCAACAAACTAGTTAAATCGCCATCTGTTTGAAACTTATGAAACTTACAATTAATAATAATAATCAGCATTGACAACAATTTCATTTATAATTAAAGAATATTGAGGCCATCAACCGTAATATAAATTATCCTACTTCCTAAAATTCGACCAAAACTTTACTAATAGTATAAAGAGTTAAAGTTTGTGAGGTTGTAGGGGGTAATATCTACGAAACCGATTTTGAAAATTCTTTCAGTGTTAGATAAGTGATTTATCGAAGGACAGTTATAGTTATATAATCACGTTTATATCAATAGTAGCGTTGCACTAATGAAGAATATTTGAAAATTGGGGTTTTGTTTCCATCTGAGAGCTTCCGCTGCATGGTAGCGTTAGCCGAGAGTAACTATTCCAGGTGGACGAAGTCACGGACAGAAGCTAGTTATACATTTTTTTTTCCAGACGTCACCATGATTCACACGTTGATCCACCCTATAGTGACCATTAGATAGTAAAACCTGCTTGACATGGTGCTTGAACTCACTATCTAGCAAATCAGTATTGTGCCTTAGGATTTTTTTTTTGAGTAGTTTAGTTCGTTTCATTCCGATATACATGGTGTGTTTCTGAATCATTCAATTTTTTTAATTGCATGATTTACAAATGAATACATGTACGAATAGCTTAGAATAATTTAGCTAGGTCAGATCGGGTTTTCCTCGGTAATAGCTCAAGCCAAGGTGTGTCGTGCACCCTTGAGCGTGTTACCTGAATAAACTCGGCTAGTGCCTTAAGCGCTCGCCTTAGTAATCCGGTGAAGCTGCAAAGGCCTAGTAAGGGCAATAGCGTAGTCAGTTCGAAAAAAAAACTTTAGGATCTTGTTATAAAACCTAACACTAATTACCTTAAAAACTGTTAATATGAGCCTGAAACATGGAATGTCCAATTTGTTGTTGTTTCTAGTATTTAAATTTTGTCTATCTTTCTCTAAATACAGTTTATCAATTTTTTTGCGGGCATACATAAAATAACAAGGAATGTATTAGGAGGGCAGATTTAAGACTCCGAATTCCTGAAACTTAGTTTTTTAGTAATTCACGATATATATTACAAACTGCCCGTTTTTTTGGTAGAAATATGGTCCATCGCTGTTGCTGTCCCTACAACAAAATATTAAATGTTCCTCGTGCCATATAAAAGGCTGTTAATATAAACGTGTGTTTTAAATATAACATCTCGGTAAATTTTGAATGTTATCACATTTTTTTTTATCCTTTAACTCACCTGAACGAAATCACTTTGATGTGGTCACAATTTTTTTCCTATAGAATAAGGAGCCAGTTGGGAGATTAATGTAAAGATTTCACGCGGAGTTAACTCGGATAATTCCGAGTGATTTTTTCTGAGTTCTTTTAAGAGATCGCCTGTGAATGGGGAGAAAAGGCCGGCCTCAACCCGCTTCGTTTCTTTGAAAGCTTTTCGAGTTACAGACAGATTTTCATTCATTTAAATCGAGCATTTATATCCGAACCTTTGCCGGTTTGTTGAGAAATAGGTTACCCTAGAGCGCAGTTATGAATAAATGTTTTTCTGACAGTTTGAAATATGACAGCCGTCATATATGTAAATCTATTTATCCGCTTTTATGTTTGCGAACTGACAATTTTGTACAGTTAATTGCGTTTACCGAACATAAACGTAAATCCTGAATAAACGACTAACTGTGTGGATTAATAGCGACAAAATATCCATACAACGCTGTGAATTAATTCTCTGATCATATAAAAGCAATTTTAATGAATAATGTTTAGCGTATTGAATTTGCATAACTTGATAAGTATTATTGTTAAACGATAAATGTGACACTTTACTTAGTTGTGGTTCATTAATTGTCATAAAAATAAATATTATCTAATTTAGTTCCTAATACTTACATCACGGTTCTCTCAAAACTGGCGTCTTATTAGATTACCATACTTTTTACTTGAGAAATATCATAGTATTCCATGAGACAGGCCTAAAAAGAAATCTCCAGTCCCATTTCTCGACGCAGCTTAGTAATCGCCGCATTATGAAGAACGTTTTTTGTCAGAACGAATTCCGACGAAATACAATTTTCTTTTGTGCAAGTTTTTTTTTATTATATCTCCCTCTCTCATAGCTCTAAATTGTAACGACATCTCGCCAAATGAGAATACTGCGTAATGTACTGCTGAATGCATATTACATTTTTTTATTATTTTAAGCTATAAGAAGGTTTTTCAAGTGTGAGTATTGTTATATCGTGTTAACAGTAATACACCAGGTGCAAAATATGCCCTAGGGACCTTCTTTCGCGCAGCTTATTGTCAGTCTTTGTGTATCCAATTCCAGCTACAATTGTTATGACAAGACTTTCTTGTCTGATTTGATTACTTACTTATTTCCTTACTAGCATATGCCCTCGATTTCGTCTGCATTATTCACTATCTTTCTTTATGAACACAGATTATGCTAGTAATTAGTCGATATAGTTGTTAGTACTTAGGTTATGTAAGGAAAACTATACAAAAGTTGAAAGCAGTAAATATACTTTGTTTACATAATTCCTTTATAAAGAATGTTAACTGGTAATTAACGTCTCCTGGTCATGCGTGCCAAACCGTTTATCCCATTTCACAAATCGCAGACCGTGTAGCACTTAGAAAATGTAATAACTACATATATTTACTGATAATATTATGATAATTTTAGGTAAGACCCAAGTGTCTAAGAATAACAAAAAATATGATCGAAATCCATTCAGAAGTATTTGCAAGATACAACAAGATACTCCTATTATTTAATGATTCAGATATAATCACAATCACAATACATATAGTGAAAACTAAACCATGCTGAGTTGCTTAGGGGCTTTTGCCGTGACACAGCACGTTGGTCTGAATATTTGGGAACTGTATAGAAACAATTTCAAATTAATCGTTATTTACTAGCGCGTAGTATTAATAGCCATTAGCAGGGACATAAAAGCGTTTTACTGAATAAAGCTATGTGGGAACAATTGGACAGGAACACAGCTCACGGCGCCGCGTCGTTGCTCCTGGTTCAATGACACTAAGCCTAGCCCTTTATTTGCATAATTATTGACCGGCAGTTCATTCGCTCAATAATATTGTATGAGGGTCAAAATTGATTTATATGAGGTCGTGCACCCACCCATTTCAAATGGAGTTAGGACAATGCTTTACTGAGGCAATGTAATACACGAATCTCTGCACAAATTTCGCTTCATTAGTAATTTTTTATGTTATAGTTGACGAACGAATGGGTCACCTAGTGTAAAGTGATCACCACCATCCATATACTTTAACAACACCAGAGGAGTCGCAAGCGCGTGGCCAGTCTGGTTTGGTGGGAAGGGGAGGGGAGAGGAAAGGAGGGGGAGGGGCCTGGAAATGGTCCTCCGAGTCACTGACAAGACGAGACGCAACTATGAGAAAAGCACTGTTACTTCACGTCGGTGTTTCTGTGAGAGGGTGGTACTACCTTGGGCAAGCCAACTCGTTCAAGTTAAAACCAGTAATAGATTCAGCGTGGCTCTACCTTCTATAGAGTAACTTTCTCATTTGGATTTCGTATACTGACGTGGTGATTATACCACCATATCGTCCTTCGAGAAGAGGCTCGTGGCTTGTACTCTTACATACCGCTAATGATTATGTTAATAAATCTTTTTCAATGCATGCTTAATTTATTACTAAAAACTTACTTTGAAAAAATAAAACGCCAAGTAATTTTCTTCCTAAACCACTTTCTTATCTGCGGCCCAGCATCTTAAATGTCTGTGTCATTAGTGCCCTCTTAGGGCCTAAATGAATAAAGTATTTTTTTATTTTGATTTGTACTTCAGAAATGATCCATCTCTAGGTTTAGCATATTACCTTCTTAGGTGTCATCGCCATTTCAAATTAGATCATATTGTGGTTGAACGTTAAAACTTATAAACAGCAAAAGGTAAAAAGGTAATAAATCGTTATGCATCTTAAGTTTTCATCTCCGTACTAGTTTTTGTCTGCGGCTTCGCTCGCATTAATGTAAATGTTACATGACTCTCGAGAAGAATATTTTTTCTGAATATAAGGTTTCCTATATCCCTCTCTGTAGTCCTGATAGAATGTATGAAAAAACTTCATAATAGTCGGTTGAGTGGTTAAGGTTTAAAAGTATAACAAATAAGCAAACAGTAATTTAAACTCTATTTCGTATTAATGGTATCAGTAAGGATAACGATTATTTATTACTAAATACTAATTGATTCCCGCAAAAATTAAACAGCATTGAACCATACTCTACTAGAAATTGCCAATACGTTTAATAGTTTTGACTTGATTTAACCTTAAAGTAGCTTTATTTTTATCATATAACCATTATAGATATAGTTAAGATATTACTTAATTTAAAAGATTATCAATATGATACCATGTACTGACAATATCATAGCCCAAGTATTCGATCTCTCATTCGGTACCAACCGAAAGCTCTTTTGTAATCCATTTAAACCACAGGCCCGTTTTAATAGAGCAATTTAATTCACAGAACGACAGAGTACTTTCCGATACGACCGTTGAGGTATATTCGATTATATTTCCATTAATTTCAATATTTAATACTTTTGGAAACGATAAATGAATTGTTTTGTGATAATTAATGAATTTTAACGTTTAAACTGAACTGATCGTATTGAATATTTATAAGTTCAATTATCTGATTATGATTTTAACGATGAATTTCAATACGTTGATATTGAGTTTTTAAGCGTATGGTTTAAGGTGTTTTTTTTTTTCTCTCAAACCATATTATTTATTATACACTTACTGTGCTGATGACTTCTTCCACGCCGAACCTTATGTAAAAAGTAGTGATTAATAAAAACATCTGAATGTACTAAATCCATTTGCTTATCTACTTTTCTCACGTATTTAAGTCGCGTCGTTATTAAAATTACAATAACTGTTGATACAGTAAACCGATTTTAATGAAATAAAGATTAAATGTTACTCAAAGATATGTCTTATAACGTTCTTAGTGACGTTTTATCGTGAATGCAGTAATTTAGCAGTGAGGCATCTCCAAACAAACAGATGGACATCTCTAAAAGTGATTCAAATGTATTTATTATGAACGCAGTACTTTAGCAATAATACAAGTTTAAGCAAACAAATAAACAAACAGACAAATGATTGAAATATATTTTATTACTTATTCCAAGCCATTTGTCCACAAAAATCTAAAAAGTACAGTCACATTATATTCACATTCTTATTAAATTTATAGATATTTATATATTATACATACTACGAAGGACGAAATCATAATTTCTTGCATCAACTAGTACAATATAATATCAGACAGCTAACTTTTAGTTAAAGGTAGAGTTTTCCTTGTATTCTTTTATCATTTACCGCCTCTCATATTTGAATTCAGTTACGTCATGATACGAGGTGTGATCTACATAAATCTCATCTCACAACGCTACTACGTCACAGAAGTAATATGAATGTGGGAAATAAATAATACAAAAAAGCGTTATTTAGTACAGTTTATCGCACAGTTGTCGTGCGACCGATCAAAGCGGGCTATTAGTGACGCGCCGGTGAGCGACAAAGTCACTGGCTTTGTGAGTATTTGTCGTTTCTATCTACGTTTATGTCTGTATAAATGTTATTTAACTGAATGATGTGACACTGAAAAGATCTACCATTTTAACCGACTTCAAAAAAGAGGTTCTGTTTTCGAACCATATGTATGTACGTATGTACTAATTTTTGTATGGCTGCAATTTTCTCAGAAACTACTGGTATGTACGTATGTACTAATTTTTGTATGGTTGCAATTTTCTTAGAAACTACTGGTATGTATGTAAATATGTACTAATTTTTGTACGATTGCAATGTTCTCAGAAACTACTTTATATGAACGTATATACTAATTTTTGTATGGCTGCAGATTCCTCACAAACTACTGATCCGATTTAGATGAGAATCGAATGCTTATTTCTTCAGGGAATGTTTTAATATATAAAACATTGGGATCTCGTGATATGTAATGAAAATCATCATAAACTAATAAAAAATCACTCGTGATTGCTGTAATCGTATGTGTATGTGTATTGTTTTTACTATTCTGTGATAAAAACATCATGCCTGTATGGTTTTATAGAAAACGGAAATGAACAAAAACAATAAAAAAGCAAGTACTGATTTATTTAAGCTTAATAGGTATATAGTCTTCTTTTGCTGAGAAAAATGAACCTCCTTAAAAATTCGAGAAATCAAAAGTGTAATATTCAAATATTCAAAAAATAAATAAAACGCCTTCAAAAAATGTATAATTGGATATTAAATTATTTTATCAAAATTAAGAGAGAGTATTACTGGATGAATATAATGTTATTTTCACTGTTCAGTTCATGTTTTATGAAAGCGATTCATTTTTGTTTGAAAATGTTTTCAATTTGCACTGCAAAATGTATAGCTTATTTAGAGAGAGAGAGAGAGAGAGAGAGCTTATTAACCGAGCATTCACGACAATTACCGATCTGTGGATACTTATGCCAGCGAGATACCAAACCACGTGACCCAAAGTTTTAAACTTAGAGTAAATCTTTATTTTTACGCCCTTTTTTGTTTATTGCATTTTGAACCTTTCTAGGAATCCAAGAAAGATACGGGATAGTTTTCGCAAAGTTAAATGCATTGGTCTGGCTAAATCAAGTTCGGGACAGTCCTAAAATGATTGAAAAAGTTGAAATATCTAACGAACGTTTTTTTTCTCGAACTGACTACGCTGTTGACCTGGGAAGGTATTTATAGCTTCACCGGACTACTAAGGCAAGCGCTTAATTCACTCAACCGCGCTTAGGCACTCAGCCGCTAACAGATGTGTTACAGGTTATGTATTGGTTTCATTATTTCAATATTTCATAACCATTGTACATCGAACGACTGCGTTTCACAGATAACAGCGCTCCGGGTTTCACCACGCCGTATTTGCTGCGTTCAAAAGATTCATTCGTTCAATAGTCCTTCGTTCGTCGTTCTATAGTTCATTGAATGGACGTTTGGTAAACTTGAATAGGGGGTGTTTCGTAGTTACTCAAAAGGTCTCTTTATTGAACGTTGAAACATAAGTACTAACTTTATACTAAGGAGGTATATTCGAACATACTTTTTTAATATGACCTGAAATGTCGTTGTAGTATGAAAAAAATGAAGATTAAAAAATATTCTGTTACTAGTAATAAAGTATACGTTTCGATTTGATTTTGATTTTAATTATACTAATATTATAAAGTGGTAAATTTGGAGATTTGTGACGTTGTAAGGAGTCATCTCAGGAACTATTGGTCCGAATTGAAGAACTCTTCGAGTGTTATATAGTTCATTTATCAAGGAAGATTATAGGCCTGATAGATATGTCATCACGCTAAGACTAATAGGACCGGAGCACTAATGAAGAATGTTTCAAAATCGGGGTTATTTTTCCTCTTAGAGCATACGCTGCGTGTTAGCGTTAGCCCAAAGCAACTATTCCACGCAGACGAAATCGTAGGCAGAGGCTAGTTTTTCATTTAAGGCACGTTCTTAAGGCGCACGCTATGTGAAGAATATTTTATTAATATTAAAATTTATGTTATAAAGTTTTTTTTCCGAACTGACTACGCTGTTGGCATTACTATGCCTTCACAGCTTCACCGGACTACTAAGGCGAGAGCTTAAGGCACTCAGCCGATTTTATTCAGGTAACATGCTCAAAGGTGCACAACACACCTCGGCTGGGGCTGTTACCGAAGAAAAACCCGATCTGACCTAGCTAAACTATTCTAAGCTAATCGTACATGTATTCATTTTCGAATTATGCAATTAAAAATTGCATGATTGAAAACTGAAAAATGTTTGAAAGTATTTATTATTTCTCTACAATTATCTTTCAAACGGCTAAACTTATTTAGACAAAGCATTTATGGGTAGATAAATTAATTCTTAGATCATTATTAAGGTCATTATCATTATTAATAACTCACCTCTTGGCTCACATTTGATCCGGTGGAGCTGTGAAGGCCCTAAAAAATGCTAATAGTGTAGTCAGTTCGAGAAAAAAAAAAACTCACATTTGATAGCCATGCTCCTGAGCCCCCTCTAGGCTGAGCGTGTTTAGCTATTTTTTTTTCGAAATGAAATCGCTATTGACTTGGAATGATCTTCACAGCTTCACCGAACTATTGAGGCGAGCGCTAAAGGCACTCAGCCGATTTGGAATGTTTGGGCGACTAAATCAAGGGTGCACGTCATACCTGGGCTTGGGCTGTCGCTTGTTTTATGCAAAAAACACGACCTATCTGAGATAACTTAAGCTAAGCTGTCTAGATATACGTATATGAGTTATTGAAACATGCATGTGTACCAAACATGCGTGCCTCAACAACTCCTATGTGTATTTTGTGTTGGAAAAATTCCTCAAAATTATATAGGATAGGATAGGATAAAGAAAAATAAGGGTAGAACTCTTTATCGTTTATTTCTCTGAAAAAGAAAAACAGCGTGTATGCGTGTAGGCGTGCACGTGTGTATAGGTGATGTGTGTGATATTGTAGCAGTGATGTAAGGTTTTGTGTCACTGTATCGCGTGAGCAGTGTACTCAAGAGCTCCAGGCCGAGGGAACGGACCTAGGCTTGAGCTGCTGCCGAGGGAGGCCTAATCTGGTGTGCGGGAGCGAAATTTGCCCCCAGACGACGGTGGCGTGATCTGTGGTTACATGGCCGTGGGCGTGAACACGCTCTGTTTGGAGAGCGTTTTTAGCATTTTAGATTACATTGATGATATCTTAAATTGTGGTAAAATGCTTAAACCTATGAAGTATTAAAAATGTAATAGCAATAACTGCAAATATACCTCATGACCGGAATGGTCGACATAACTTCAATACAACGCATGAATAAAATAAATGGAAAAACACAACGGTGCTCGACAAAATCAATACATACTACATTGATACGAGTCCTAGTTATCTACTATCGCATTGATAAGGAAACCATATCACATTTACATAAAGCTATTTGACGGCCGAATCACAGATATTCAAATTGGTCTACTTGGAAATATTCATTTATACCTTTATTAAACCAGTTTATAAAAGCGTGAATGAACCATTGCAGAAATATTTTCATTCTTTAGTAAACAATCCACTATATCGAAGCTTGTTACTGGCATTATAAAATGGGTAATTTATAGAAATATCTTGTGCTTATTTCCATGTTCCAATTAGATACGATCGATATTCATCGATGATGGATAAACATCGATGTTTTGATTTCGATACATTTCACACGATGTTATGAGAATAAAGTATCGAAATGTCAGTATATATTTTAGGACAATCTAGCGTTGGACCAGCTAGGAACTTCTAGTTATCTATTTAAACTATTATACACTAGATGACACTGATCAACTTATACTGATCAGAGTAAACGTAATTTTTTTGCAATGTTGTGTCCAAAAATACTGGACGTGTTAAATTTGTTTCTCGTATTTTATTTTCAATAACAAAAAGACATGTAATAATTAGAATAGACAGTTTTGTTTGATACTGTTTTCGGAAATTCGATGTTTTTCTAATATTGATCATCCCTAGTCCCAATAAGATGGTGACCATCTTCTTAGAACTTTCCGGAAAGTTTAGTTGTGCACAATAATGTTTTTTTTTTTTTTATATTTAAAGTTCTATCAATATTATACAATACAGCACAAGATTATTGTTCTATATTAAAAAAAAAACAATTGTCAAATTTATTTAAGCACATTACTTCAGAACGGCTTTCTAATGGGAAAGCTTTGAAATTGTGATCCGCATTTTTTTGTGTGAAGAAAGGTAGTAGGACTAGATACTATGCGTGTAGTGTTGGAAACACCGGTCTTCGTCCGATCATCGGAGTTAAGCAACGTCGGGCGCGGCCATTACTTAAATGGATGAACAACTGCGCATACCACGTGATGTCCGCTTTTCATTGTATTGTTTTTCAATTAAAATATTTTCTTGTAATAGATAACTTTCATTTCTATCGTTTATCTTTACTAGACATCCTGTTTTTTGTAATTGTCAGGATAAGGTTATGATTTAGGATAATAAAAAATTTAATAAATGAGAAATAAGGCAGAAGGAATGTTGACAATTTAAAAAAAATATTGACAAAATTAACACATTTTAATTCAATTACATGGTCGTATTGTAAAGGATACTTTTGGTCCAATTTTCTTTTCTTTTTTCATTAGTGTAGAGCCGAGATTAGCAGCTAGTAAGTAATTAAACTGCATTACAGCAAAATTGCTAAAACCTATTGCAGTAACCTATTCTAACGATTAAATCTGATGTCAAGTTGAATCAGTAAAGCCCAGATCGAGTTTTAATTGACCTATATAAAAATTTACCTAGTAAAATTTCGTCCTGACTAGATTGTCTAGGCTAAATTAGTTTAACCTGAAAACATTGTTTGTCAGTAACGTGTAAACTGGCTATTTGCGTAATCATAGGTAACCAAGACAGCGCGAAAGCTTGTTGTACGAAATCCCATTATATTATCGTAAAAGTAACGCAAGTTGTTGGATTGTAGTAATAAATCTGTCAAAGATTTTAAAGTTCGCTTCACAGTTAAAGTATGGTTTTGAAGTAATTTTTTAAATTATTTATTCCATGATATTTACTAATATCATAAAACTAAAGAATTGCTTGTTTAAACGCCTTAATATTTGTAAATACAAGTCATATTTGTTAAATTATATTTGTAATGTATAGTCTACTTTATTGAGGTATGTTATAGGCTATTAAAAATAATGTTATCAAGCTTATGAACAAAGGAAATTACCATTTGAAATAGCGGTGTTATAACAAAGTGATAATTGGAGTCTCAAATGGCGCTGTGTATGGTTTTGGGGGCCGAGAGCAGATTGACTGTCTTATATTAGCGGAACAGTACTGAGAAATACTAAATGCTTATGACACGGCTCGATCATGTCATCTTTTTTTTTATATCAAAGGAGGCAAACGAACAGGTGGGTCAACTGATGTTATGTGATCACCACCGTCCATAGACACTTGCAACCATCAAGTAAGTCACAATTACGTCACCAGCTTGTGTTGGGGAAGGAGAAGGGGAGGAATGGAAGAGGAGAGAGGGAAGGTGAGGAGATGTGGGCCTCCAACGTTCTCACTGACCGAATGAAACGCAACAATGCAGGCATTGTTCATTTAGTATATTTAGGATGGTACTATCCCGAGCGAGCCGATACGTTCATGCTAAAATCAGAAACAGCTTCAGCATGGCTCTAACACCTTTTAAACGGTTTCCAACGGAACATTTATGCTTTACGCGGATTATTTCAAGCTAAGCTAACCGTATATCCGTCGGTAATTAAGAATTTTAAAAATATTATGAGAGTTTCAGTACATAATTACGTAAGCTACTGATGAATGAAAGATACTTCTAACTTTATAATCTCACCTACCATGAGGTACAGTGTAATTTGTATCGATTTTGTATTTTGGAATCTTCTAGATAGATTCGACAAGCCTAAATAGGTTAGAATCTTACCGATCCATCCATCCATCCATCATCCGAATCACCGAACCTGAATTTGTTTAAAATAATTTTTTGGTAGGGAACTATGGCATATAAAAATTCGTTTTATAGTATTAATCTAGACAGCTTTTTAATACATATGTAAGATACTAGGTTCTGCTCGTGACTTCGTCCGTGTGGAATAGTTACTTTGGGCTAACGCTAACACGCAGCGGAAGTTCTCAAGTGCTCCGTTCCTTAACATGATAATATATAGCATATATTCCTCCATAAATGAGCTCTATAACGCTGAAAGAATGATTCAAATCGGACCAATCGTTCCTGAAACTACCCCTACAACATCACAAACTCACAGACTTTACCTCTTTATAATATTAGTGGTAAGAACATCTGTGTATTCCGACAGTTGCATACGATAGCGCTTTTAACCCACATAACAAGCTACTCAGTGACTCTTCCAATAATTTAATTAAAAATATACCTATCTTATATTGTTATGAACGCGTATCCTTAAGTATGCGCAAACATTATTCGTTTCGCAAGTTAGGTAGCGTCTGCAATAGAAGCTTGCGCAAACGTGTGGGTGAACAATAGAACGTAATCTGGGGTCGTTGATGTCGAGGAACGATTTGAAATGTTATTTTGGAAACTTAAGTGTAATTATGTAATTTAAATAAAAGTTTTATAAATAATTTTGTATGAAGACTAATATTTTTACAATTAAGGTGATACGCTATATTCTCATTGAGTAATACTTGATATATCAATTATTTTAATTATCTTACTAATATTATAAACGTGAAAGTGAATTTGTTTGTTATGTTATCACGCCTTAGCTACTCGACCTATCATTATGAAATTTTGTATCCAGATTTTCACAAATACAGTGAAGGACGTTCGGAAACTTTCATTCGTTGAAATATTCTGTTTGCAAGAGATACGTAAAATCTATATTAACGCAAGCGTAGCCACTAGTAAAATATAATATTACATGGTAGGAAAAGTTTCTAACAATAAGCGATATTTTTAAATAACACATGATACATAACTTGAAGTCATTATAGGTCAGTGTTTACTTATCCGTATACTGGATCATTGACATTCATTTTTTTATATCATAAGAGGCAAACGACTGGTGGGTCACCTGATGTTAAATGATCATCACCGTCCATAGACATCAGCAACAACAGACGAGTCGCAAGTGCGTTGCCAGCCTATGTTGGTAGGGAAGTGGGGACGGGGAAGGTGAAGGGCGGGAAAGAAAAGAGAGGAAGGTAGGTCTACGGCGCTCTCACTGACCGAACGAAACACAACAATGCAAACACTGTTACTTAACGTCGGTTTCTTGTGAGACGTTGACACTACCCCGGGTGAGCCGACCCATTCATACTGAAACCGTTAATAGGTTCAGTGTGGCTCTACCACCTCTTGCATCTATCTTGCATCATCTAGTTAAATGCTACCTTCAAGTTGAAAATTGGACGCACTGTATATACAGCTACAGCTGTATTTAAAACCAGTCCTTAAGTTTAATGTATAAAGTAAATATAAAACTCAATGGAATTTGGCTACGAACGGTTTGTGATTTTTATTCATAATGATCTATTGGTAACCTGAAAAGGAGTAAACTATTATTCAAGTTTGACTTCAGCATTTTACGACTGAAAACCAACGTAAGAGGTATTGCAAGTCGGTCGAAGTTATAAATAGCTACAATTCACGCTGGCAACTTCACATATAGTATACTGTATGACTTTTGTATTTTGAACTATAAAAGTTGTAAGAAAACTTTGTGTATTCCTCTAATTTATTTAAGAAGTAATAAATATGTATCAGGAAATTAAATAACATTAATAATTCAGAAAGTGAGACGGTATAAATTTATTAAATCGACAAATGGTCTGTAAGTGCAGACACTAAGCTCGGTTCTTTCCAAATAAATCTCTCATATCGTTTTAATCTCGTTACTCATAATGAAACGCGAATGATTAATGAATCCGAGTCATTTCGGCGAAACTTTCTAATTTATCCATAATGTCGACTTTTTGATACCTACCTATAAATATAGAGAAATAATTTGCTCTAATATACCTAATAATACCAAATTTGTATGTATCATATTTTTTTATAATTACACAAGTTAGTAAAAAAAATAGTACATTGCAATAAATTACTACGTATTGTTGATTGAATTAATTCGTTTACTTATGTTTTAAAAGTACACAACTACTTCATAGAAATATATTACGTCACAAAAAATTTTAGTGCAAAGTCGACACAACATGTTTTCAAGATTTCGGCTCATAAAATGCAGTGAAGTTTAAATATATCTATTGTTTTAAACTTTTTTCTGTTAATATCACTTGTAGCTACTATACCATAAAATATATTAATTAAGAGATTTACTTTGTACTAAGACCAGATTAGGCCCCCCTCAGCAGCGGCTCAAGCCTAGGTCCATGCCCTTGGCGTGGAGCCCACGAGTGCGCCGCTCGTGCGATACATTCACACAAAAATCTTATATCATTGCGACAACAACAACGCATACTTACTTACACATGAAAGTGGAAGGGTCTTTTTTTTTCGTTTACTTTACCAAACTGAAATAGTTTAGAAAATTATCCGATACGAAATATATATAAAAGTTGTCGATGTATGTATGCTTGGTTTCAACAACTCATATATATATGAATAGTTAGCTTAGCTCAGGTTAGCTCAGATAGGTCGCGAATTGCATGTATCAGGCAACAGTCCAAGCCGAGGTGTGCCGTGCACCCTTGAGCCAGTTGTCAAATAAAATCGGCTGAGTGCCTTAAGCGCTTAAGCCTTAGTAGTCCAGTGAAGCTGTTAAGACTTTGCTAGATCAATAGCGTAGTCGGATTAAAAAAAAACTTTGTCCTAAATTTTGAAAATAACAAATTAAACAACGAACTAGCTAGAAATGCAATTATCACATGCATTATTAAATGCAACTATATATTCCATCACCGAGTGAGAAATGAAAGGTCTACTCGATGTGATCTTAACCAACTTAGTTGGCGTTAAAATAGATTTAGCACATCCGTTAGAAACACTGTTTTTTCTTGACGGAAAGTACTGTATATCCTCTTCTATACCATGAAAATCTGTATGTCAAATTTCTCAATAATAAATGCAGTAGTGAAAGGTTGAAAGCGTAAGAAATAAAGAAACTCACATCCGTATTTAAATTTTAGTTACGATATATTTCTCACGCAATGAAGATGAATTTAGTTTTTAAAATCTTAGAACGTAGAGAATACAAAAGAAATAATATAGACCCATATAAATTCTTGTAATAACCGTACTTGCGTAGTCCTCTCTCACAATCTAGTAAAACACATATATACAAACCAATTCAGCACAATAGTTTAAACTGCTATTCCATGTTACGTGTTGACTTTTACCTGTAACAAAGACAGGTAAATCAAATAAAAGATACCTTTTGGGATTAGATAAATAGGTGATGTATGTACATTAATTCCCCGAGCTTTGGAATACATATAATTTTAGGTGAAACAATCAAAACTCATCAAGAGGTTTCATAAGAACTCATTCAATTAATTTTAATTTATTCATAAATTAGTACAATGCTTCTGATTAGCTCGGAACATGTAGTTGAAAATAGCCTGTCTTTTCTCACAAGAAACTTTACCAAAGGGAGTGTTTTCTGGAAACCCCCTTAGTCTGTCATGTAGTGAATTTTAAATTTCATTCATTAACTTGTATTGTTGAACTCTTGTTTTGTAATATTGTTGGCGTTTATCATAATATAATAACGGTTATTTTGCACAAGTGAAGAGAATAGGCAAGAATACCACGGATCATGAATTTCGAGATGCCACAAAGACTCCCTAGAAACTTTTAACAAGGGGATCAGTATCTCATTAGAACATTAAATTATCAAAAGAAGCTTATAGTATTATTACCTGCTTGAAAATCGCAGGAATAAGCTAGAAAATTGGTTGCTAAAATTTAAAAAAAACTTTACCAAAGATTGATGATGACTTAGAGACAGCGTGTTCAGTTATTACGGTGACCGTCATTTGTTTTAGTAATGCGCTATGCTGGGACTTTTTCAATGAAGGAAATGTCGTAGTGAAATAGTAGTATCGTGTTTTTATTTATTTATTTTAAGGTTTTACCAAGTATCAACCTGGCTAACTATCCGTTTCAAGTTTGACATCTGAGAGTCAGTTCTCCGTGGATTTAAAGTATTATCAATTGGACTACATTATCACTTAAGTTCGCAGTCAAAAGCTAAAAACTATAAATGACAAATCCGCTAAATTTTCTTTGTTACTTTCGATTAGACAACCACTCTATCCACTTATAAATCACTAGTGAATTAATATTATAGATGTTTAAAATTATGAAATACTAGTTTGCACGGTGGACGTTGTCCCGCCCTGCTAATAAAAAAAACCTTGAAGTTAGACGTATGTTGTCGCTGACTTTTTTGTAGGCATTATCAAGCTCTACAACTTTTCTCTATAATTCCATCATATACGAGGTGTGTTCAAAAAGTAAGGTGACTTTTCAAATTTCGCGGGCACGTTGCACTTTCGATCATCGATTTTTTTGTTTTGTTATGTTGGTACACTCTTTCCGAATATCTGTACCAAGTTTCAAGTGTATAGCATTTTTTATTTGGTTGTGAGAGGCATAAAGGTTATATGTGTTTTGCGTGCTCGGCGATTTCTTGCTATCGAAAAATATGGATCAAAGGATTTGCATCAAATTTTTTGTAAAAAATAAAATAAAGTGGAGCACTTGAAATGTTGACAGTAGCATACGGTGAAACTGTTCTGAGTAAAAAAAAATGTTTACAAGTGGTACAAACTCTTCCAAGATGGCCGGGAAGATGCCAATGACGAGCCTCGCTCTGGACGCCCAAGCTCACTGTTTTCTTCGATTACCATGGCGTGGTGCATCAGGAGTTCTTACCATATGGTCGTACGGTCAATAAACAGTATTATCTTGAAGTTATGCGCCGTTTGCAAGAAGCAATACGAAGAAAACGTCCAGAATTGTGGAAAAACAATTCATGGCTTTTGCATCACGATAATGCCCCTGCTCACTCATCTTTGCTTATGAGAAATTTTTTGGCCAAAGACAACACCACAATCATGCCTCAGCCACCAGATTTGGCCCAATGTGACTTTTTCTTGTTCCCAAAACTAAAGAGACCTATGAAAGGACGGAGATTTGCAACGATTGAAGAGATAAAGACTGCATCGCTGGAAGAGCTCAAGGCTATACCGAAAAGTGAAAAGAAAAATACAAAGTCACCTTACTTTTTGAACACACCTCGTATCTCTCGTCGTTAAGGCAGCGTTCGTAAGAAACATTTTCGTTCGACCGTTTTTTCTCCGACTTTGCAAATGCGACTACCTCAAAAAAGTCTATTCGATTTTTGTTTTAATATATAGCCTATGCCACTCACAAATAACGTGGCTTTATATCGATTAAAGAAATTTCAAAATCGGCTTAGTAGATTCAGAAATTATCCCCTACAACGTCACAAACTCACAAATTTTACCTCTTTATATTATTAGTATAGATTTAAAATACAAATTTAAAAGAGAAACAACAATCGATATATTAATAATTCATACATTCTAAGAAGCTACTCGCGAGTTACAAAAGATAAAAACCCGTGTCTTTCTTATAAATCACAACAGTAAGTCTCAAGAAAGAAATATTTCACAAAGTAACAACTGTATTCATACTTTTTCATGCCTAGTGGCGGCATAATGATATTTTATATCCTCGTTGCGAGATGATATCAAATATGCTTATTATATCACAGCTACGTAAATAAAGATGTCTCTGACTTTCACCACAATTGTGTGTAATTTTATGATAAAATTATTGCAGTCTCTTGTACTACGTTGCAACGTTAAAATAACTATTACATTTTTTTCATTGTAGCACGGTAAAGTGACTGCACTATGCCTTATTGTAAGTAAGTACAGTACAGTCCAAAAACAAGGGCGACTGCCGAGAGATAAGTCATCTTTCGTCGGTCGCCACTGTCATGCCGGCTTGCATAAATGCCTCTTCAAGTTACGCTTGAAGGACCCCATATTATAGGAAGGAGGAAATACACCAGCCGGGAGATTGTTCCACAGCTTCACGGTACGTCAAAAATAGGATGTTGCGAACTTTTTAGTTCGTGCCCAGATAGGTTTTACCGTAAAACTGTGGCTCCGTAGACCAACGCGCGTGGTTCGGTGGTGAAAAGGAGAGGAGAGGAAGGGATTAAATTGAACAACTCAAACACATTGTCTTGCAGTGGTATACCGAAACGTAAATTATGATTTAGAGTCGTACATCAAGGTTACAGTAAATTATACTCATAGTCCGTACCAAGCTTTTTGACCGCTCTGAAGATAGATTTGCAGAACACTTTAGGTATAAATACCTGACGAAGACACTGTACAACATACGGTAGAAGAGTGTCCTGCGTAGGTGGTAAAACGCCCCAAGTTTATCGCCGAAATGGGTAATGACCTTTCTCTGCCATCCGTAATCTTATCCATGGTCGACAGCGAGAAGGCATGGAACGCTGTGGTTGCGTTCTCCAAGACCGTCATTGGGCAGAAAGAGGAGGCGGAAAGATAGCGAGAGAGGGAACCCGACGCCTCAGCTATACGGCGTAGAAGAGCTTACCCTGAGTGACGAAGAGGTGCATGCTTATTTCATCCCATGCTTCCTTAACAAACCTTCAGGTGGCGGACGCTGGGGAATCCGTTTCCGGTAGATAAAGGTCCGAGCGGACAGAGCAGGCCTTTTAGCCACCACCCCACGTGAGGAGCATAGGAAGAACCTATTCCCTGAGAGGTCCTACCATCCTCGGTGACCAAATCGCATGTCAGCAGCGGAGTTTTGCTAGTCGTCACCCCGCACCCTGGTCCATATTCGCGCTAAGCGGCCGAGGGGTTTTTAGTTGGTTCCGAGTCTGGGGGACAGCGTGAGGTATATCCTATGGAGGATTTTCCACTCGTTAAAAAAAAGATATAAATACCTATTATACATGTAAAATCAAGACTTATTAATCTATACCACTATTATAAAGCTCGAGGGTTTGTTTGTTTGGTTGAACGCGCTAATTTCAGGAACCACTAGTCCGATTTGAAAATCTCCGTGTAAGATAGCTCTTTTATCGAGAAAGACTAACACCAATAGGAGTGAAGTACTAATGAAGAATGTTACACAATCTTTTTTTTTTTTGAGAAACACCGCTGCGTGTTAGTGTTAGCCCCGAGTAACTATTCCACGATAGTCGGGTGAAGCTGTTAAGACTTTGCTAGGTCAATAGAGTCTGTTCGAGCAAAAAAAAAAAATCTAGTGATAAATAAGTGACAATTTTAGATGCTTATAATAATTTTTTAAGTTGATTTTATATTCTAATCCTAACGTATAATACGCAGGGCCAACTTATGACCACACTCAGAACAGCTCAAAAAATTATCGAGGATCGTATAAAATAAAAATTCATATTTGGATAAAGATTCCTTAAAAAACATATACACTCGCATTGCAGTATTTTCAGTTGAAACCTGTTCCATGCACCTCTCGACCGGTAAGTGCTCATAAGCAGTTCACACGAGCATCTACATCAGTGTTGTGTAGCGGGCAGTAACACAGCCGCCTCATTATAAGGGAGAGGCTGAAGCGCCCTTAAAAACGTCTGTCGCTAATAGGCCGCCGAGCCATTCGTAGATATTTGACCTAAATTATATTTCTCCTTTCTACTTTCCTACGTCCACTCGGAAACGATTGTATCTTATGAATAGAATCGGCACTATATTTCGTAAGTGTATTTACTCTTACTCAAGTAACCATTCCTTTCAACTGTACTCCACAGGAATCCTGTTACTTGGACTCCAATAATCTAATAACAAGTATCTCAAAGCTGATAATTGTAATTTATTCAAGTTTATTTCTCAATATCTTTGAATATAACTATCTTGCATAATCAGTAATCGTTTTATTGAAGCTGGTTTTAAGCATTCGTCCTTTCACTGTCTTTCTTGTTGCATTACCTTGGTAATTACTAACAGAATTCAAAGAATTTAGGTAACCTCACCGTCTGTTGTTTCTTCCCTACAGTTTATTGTTTGATATCTTCACTTGCTTTATTAAGTAACTAGCTATTCCCGCATCCTCGTGTGACTGTTTTTTATTGAATGTATGGAGCATTGTAATTGGGTATATGATTAGGGAGCTTGTCTGCTGTACAAATACGGCTGAGAACTATGTAGAGCATGTAACGCAAAATGCAACTGACTCTAAGACACATTTCCTTAAAACAAAGCCTCTAGAAATCAACTAAGAAAGTACCTTTCATTTTTCGATGAACTTTACTATATTCAAGAGATTTTGAAATCTTTCTAATAAAATATATGGTTTGATTTTGCTAAAATATAATATCTGTTTTTGCCCAATTTTATTTGTAAAAATCCTAAAGATAGTTCGTCAAATAGTTTTGAAAGCTTCTCAGAATCAGCTTTTGGCAAATATTTTCCACTTACAGACTCCACAATGGTTGTAAAAAATTAATTATTTCTTTATATATATTTCTCCAATACTCCTTTTTAATCAATTCGAGAGGATACAGTTTGAATGTCACTTTTTTTAATCTTCATTGTTTTATTGTGCTTTTTGCTAAATGTTATAATAAGTCCCAAATATTCAAAAAATCTTACATTTTTGGTGAACCTATAAAAGTTACCCAAATTCATATACACACACACACACTCCTTACGGTATAATATCTATGGTACTAAATTGTTAGAGGACTAAATTGGTTCACAATTGTAAGCTTTGTTATTTTACTTCCTCTAAATATATTTTTATAATTAAATTAGTGACAAGATCAGCATTCCTTCACATGTTAGTGTAATGTAATAGAATAATAGTGTATGTCATGACTTCCGGGACAGGACATTTTTGGTACTGCGTTCGGCCATATTGTTTTCAGCCTCTTGTCAACCATTCTATTCATTGAGCATAATTCATCCGTGTAAAAGAATAGAAAAATAAATTAAACACTGAATTGGTGAAGAATAAATATTTAATTGGTTAAAAAGTGTTGTTTCACTAGCAGGTACACACGGACTGGTATTTATTACTCAATTATAATTTCAACACAACAGAGTATGTCAAAAATATGGTAATTAGAACAAATATTGAAAACCAAATAAATATAGATGGTATATTTACCAATCTGCTATAACAATTCATCGACTTATAAATAGAATTATACCTCAAACATTTACTAAGCTATGAGCATTGTTACGCCTTGTATCAAGAACAAAGCGACGTACGTAACTCGACAGCTTGCATATCATTACTGTAACAAATGATGCCTCTAAGGGTAGCTGTTACGGCACCTCTTTTTATGCTGATTAAACAAAATGGCGCAATTTGGAACTTTATTGAATACTGTGTTAAGTATATTATTACTTAAATGTTTTTATTGTCTACAAAAAAACAATAGTTTGATTAGATGATTTTCTACTATCAGAAAAACCTTCCACATGTTGCAACAATACTCACAATAAATCTTTATTTTGTCAGTTTTTTTTTATTATTTTTTTCTCTATCCTGCCGACTCTTGGTCTTTTTTTTGCTTACTTGTAAATGTGTTATATACGTAAATAATCGTATCCGTGAGCAAATTTGTTTTTTCCTAATTCGTTTATTTAATTATTAACTATTTTTGATTTATTGACGTTATTGATTTATAGCGGTTGCATTTTCATTCTTTATGTTGTAATCCACAATATCCCGTGATATTGATAAGTGATAGATAGAGTTCTTCGTCTCTTATATCGTTAGTCATTAAAAAAGCCATGCATATAGGTATTTAAGACATGGCCCCAGCTGTTTGTGAACAGTTTGGATTAATACTAATTATTCAGTTATTATAGGTAAATCTCGAATAACACTTGACAGGAATACAGGAAACAAGATGATTGGATAAGAGAAATTTCTTCAGGGTTTACTTCCTAGGTAACTTCAAACGGTCTAATAGACTGCTTTTTGAAATAAAATAATTTGTGTTATCACATTTTGTGATAATTTGTGGTTCCTCAAATTTTATTATGTATTGGATAGTTGCCATATTTTTTTTCGGATTCGGATTCATTCTTTAATATTAAAATTTGGTAGTGGTAGAGCCAAGCTGAAGCTATTATTGTTTTCAGCACGAATGGGTCGGCTCGCCCGAAGAAGCACCACCCTCTCACAGAAAACCGACGTGAAGTAACAGTGCTTGCATTGTTGCGTTTCGTTTGGTCAGTGAGAGAGCCGGAGACCCACCTACCCTCTCCTTCCCCTTCCTCCTTCCCTTCCTGTCCCCCCCGCCTTCCTCCCAAACACAGGCTGGCAACGCACTTGTGACTCCCCTGGTGTTGCAAGTGTCTATGGACGGTGGTGATCACCTAACATCAGGTGACTCATCTGTTCGCTTGCCTCCTATGATATATAAAAAAATATTAAAAGCCTATTTATTCGTATATTAGAAAAAGATATATATTTTTAAATAATAAGAAACTGTAGAAGAAATCACTATAATTGCTTAAATTCCTTACAGCAACAAACAAGTAATCTGACACGGTACTCCGACTATTTAACACGTAAATACTTGAGTCATAAGCAAGAATTACACAATAATATCTCTAATCTTTAGTTAGCGGTTTGAATATAACTTTAGAATTAAACTTG
Source organism: Antheraea mylitta (assembly GCA_014332785.1). Classification (NCBI taxonomy): domain Eukaryota; kingdom Metazoa; phylum Arthropoda; class Insecta; order Lepidoptera; family Saturniidae; genus Antheraea; species Antheraea mylitta. The sequence goes on from JACEII010000016.1 coordinate 6,292,307, forward strand.
GCTTATTGCAAATCTTATTACCTTGCAAAACGGGGTGGTACACTCTCTGTTGCCTAAGATCGCATTGCAAACACAAATGTCATGCAATTGATGTCGCGAGCTTTAATATAATTGCTTATTATTGCATTATACTTTCATCTGCATCTTTTTCCAAATTTGCCAAAAAAAACCGATATTGTAAAATAAACATTAACTAAATATACATTAAATTATGTCCGAAATTATTAAATAATATTATCCTTATTACATATTGAAATTGTTGTGAACACGAAAATAACACTACATTAATCAAAATATGAAATTTTTCGAATTACTCATATTAGCAGATTCTGATCCACCTCGTTAGGCTTTACAAAGGAGCAAATGAGGGTAAGGTAAGTAGCCTAGAACTATCTATATAAAATTCCACATCGAATAATTAATATGTTTTTATAGGTGTTATGCCGATAGGGTCAGTTGTTTTGAGGTAATTGACCCTCAAACGAATTGTATTTTCATTAATTTGATAAGATTATTTCATTATACTATAAAACCTATAATGTTATATAAAATACTCTTATTTAACTAACTAGATTCATTATTTACAATTAGTGATCCCAATCCGGAAAACCGGATCCGGTAATCCGGCGCAATCGGCATCATTACACGTTTACCGTATTCGATACCATCATACCGATGATTCAGAGAATCCGGCCAGAGAAAAATAAATGACTGACAAAATATGATAGAGAATAGGTATAGTAACATTTTCCACATTGTTGCTATTAAAACGCTGATACATCCACTACTGAACTTCGCGTCAGTTCCACTGAATTTATCATAGAATCAAACTCGCTATTATGCTTAATGCAATGTCAGTTAGAAGATAAATTTTATCGATTTCATTTGTGAACTGTTGTCAGAATGAACTTTCCATAAACTGACATAATACGAACATTAAAATATAACTAGTTACACTAGATAACTAGTTTTTCATTTGTCGTTCTATTTTTATGTTTTACTAAAGAGTGAAATTGATTTCTAAAGGAATAAGCTGTCTTTTATATAAACATTACCATATATGTTAAATATAAAGATCAATTGACAAAAAAAGTGACAGTATGGATACCATGGGGGCGTAAAAGAAAAAAAAGGACGGCTCAAAAAGAGGTGGAGTGATGTTTTTAAAGAAAGGTGTGGTTGGAAATGGCCAAGAATAGTGTTCAAGGAAGGATGAATGGAGAGTTTGGGAGGAGGTTTACGCCGCTGAGGCGAGTGGTATATAGTTCTTGAATAAAAAAAAAAAATGTATTAGTGGTATTAGTATGTAGCACATTTTATTTTATATATGTTAAACACACTTGAAATATTTAATGTAATGGCTCCTAGAAAGAACTATTTTTTTATGTAACCAATCCAGCTGGGTCAGGCGGAATCCGGTTAAATTGTAATCGATGCTGCATTGCTGTCCCCATTTACAATTAGCCTATAACATTAAATTGTAAATTATTTTTATAGTTTTCTAAGGTATATTTTTAATAACTTTAAATCAATAAAGTTCACATAAACTACTTTTTCAATTATTACTGGCGCCTAATTAGGTTGTGCAAACTGCTAACTGACTACGAAGAAAATGTTGAGTATAGCTAATTGTAAATGAAACAAAATGTTCCAGACTGAATAATCTTAACTAATATCGACCGAAGAAGACATAAACATAGTTATAGGCGAGCTTACAAAGTTGATTGCACTTGCATATATAACATAATATAACAACGAGCCTGCCTCAACACAGCACTGATAGGGCAAGGGCATCGCACGAGCAGGGCGTGACTGCCGCGTCACTCATAGAGTAATATGATAATGAATGTAGATACGGCGTGAGAAACAAGATTTAATAGTGCCCAAGTTCATAAAAATACCTTGATACAGAGTGGTGAAGCAATACATTTATTTCTACCTTCACGTTATTTTGATTGACACTGATATACAAAAATATAACACATGTAAAATAATAAAATCTTTACAAGGATCTCTCAATTATTTTGCATACATTGTACAAGTACATTTTATTACATTAATCAACTACCAACTTAAGGATATAAATATAACACTAGCTATCACCATACAAATATAATTTTCTGTTATAAATTCCTTTAGTATTCATTAAGTAAAAGATTCATTACACATATTTGACCATCGGACATTCAAATTCAAAAAGAGAATTAAACACATTTTATATCCATGACCATTTCAACAACAGTTGGTAAATGATTAAATTTCAATATTCATAATTATGTTTGCCATTTTGTTTTTTCCCATGTGTTAATTTTAATTTTCATAAATGAGTTCATTTACACTTTTTCGTTTTTTCTTTTTATATATTTTTTAAAATCCAATGTATCTAAATATGTAGTATTATAAAATTTTTTTTTTCTTTTTTTATTTATTAATTGTAAGTTAAGTTTGTATGTAATAAAGCGTTTTAGGTATTCAGTTTTGTTTACTATTTATTATTATTATTATTGTATAATTATTGTTAACTGCCGTCTGTTGCCATATCTACATGTAAATAAATAAATAAAAAGATCTTATTTTGACATTGCAGGCAGACAATTCAATTTTATTTATTTTTTAGATTTAAAAATAAATGTCTGCAAATCAGAATGTAATGTACAAATATGATTAAAATAGAAGAATTTGCTAAATTGACGAAGGTATAAAATAATTAACAAGTAGTATCTATCTATGAGCGCATCACACGTCTGTACGCATTATTCTATGAAAATCTTGACCCCGGATCGTGACCAGCCAGCGATCGTTGCCACTGAGCTCGATTGGACGAGCTCTATCTACTTACGTGCATGCATTATACATAGATATGTATGCAGTTCCGCGTCTGGCGTACGATTGAGGGTTATTATTTAATCTGTGTGTTGTATGATTTATTTATGAAAGTGATTGGTTTTGCGGGCTCTCATCTATACTTTTGTATGTCAGAGCGAGCTCATGTCTAATGAGAATAAAATATTGATGCGTGAATGTGATTATTATACTTAAATACAAGTGTATATATACTGCATTTAATAAGCTGGTATCTACAGTTCTGTTAATTTGAAAACGATTTTGTTGCCTCATGAGGAGCGTTTTTTAAATATGATTGTGGAATATTCTTATTATTTAAATGCAATCTTCTTGCAACCACTTTATGCTTACTACGTTTTTTGCACCTTTAAACAATTTGTGTTAATTCGGACATTAATGTGTAACTCCTATGGAAAACTGAATTGATATGTTGTCTAGACATTACTATGAAGAGTTTTCTATTTGTTAGCGAAAATCTTGTTAAAGTCAGCTTAGGCGTTTCGGAATTCAGTAACACTTAAATTTTTTTTTATATACGGTATTATTTTATTTATTTAAGATTTAACTGGTGATCAACATAAATTACAATTATTGATAGCAATTTCTTATTTACAAGTTAATCAGATACTTCTTTGTACTAAAGAAAAATCTATGTTCATCGCGTATGTACGCATAATGAAATCGCTAATAGGATTTTTTGGTGCTTATATTAAAAATGTTGTGTATATTTTAAGAGATATATAGAGGTAATAATATACTATTGAATTTTCCATCTGAAAATGTCTACAATAATTTTCTTGGTTCTATAGACATATATATCTATCTTCTAATAATAACCCACAATAATAATTTTAGCCTTATATGCATGTAAATGTGTAATATATAATTTAAGTAAAAAATGTAAATGTAATGTAAATTTAAAAATGTAATTTCACTCGCTATTTTGTTTGGAATACTGTTAATCTTTGTGAAATTAAAAAAAAATTCGTAAATCAAAATCGGTATTTAAAGCAGTAAAAATATGCGTATCACATTTACAAATACGCGCCATAAAATTGTTTAAAAATTCATATATAACTCGAATATTATATTTAAACAAGAGTAAATCTCAAAGGGGCAAAAATGGATCTAAATCGTTTCAATACTTATGACGCCACATTACACCCATATTTGTATACATTTTATCCATGCGAAGCCGGGCGGAGCACTAGTCTATACATGTAATAAAAGTGTAAATGTAAGGTGTCAGTACTTTTATGATTTTTGTGAAAAAAAAAGTTGCTTGCGTCTAGGAATAAGTAATAAAATACATTTAAATCATATTTAGAAATACCTATCTGCCTGGTTGTATGACCACTTTTTTTTTCTTCGTACTGACTACGCTATTGGCCTTTCTAGGCCTTCACAGCATCACCGGCTACTTGTATGAACACATATCACTGCTAAAGTACTGCGTTGACGAAAAAATCACAGCAAGAAAATCATAAAGAATAATATCTTCAAGAATAACTTAGTTTTTGTTTCATTAAAATCGGTACTATCTATCAATAGTTATTGTAATTTTATTGACGACACGGCGTAACTACGAGAGAAAAATAAATAAGTAAATGGATTGAATACATTCAGATGCCATTATTAATCATTATTCTTGACATACGGTTTCATGAGGACAAAGTCGCCGGCATAGGTGGTAATAAATAAACAACTACATACAATGTAAAGACACAATAGAAAAGAGTAAAACAAATATGAAATTTCATTGATTCTAAACAAAGAACTCTTATAAATTGATTAAATAGATTTAGTTTTACAATAACATCCATCGTTAACATCCCTGAGGGCATTTTTGATACTTTGTTGCCTACAGTTGTACGGATGAAATCCTATTACGTTCTCTGCAATAGGAAATTCCATTTCTCTGTGACGGTTCGTTTAATGGCAACATTGTCGCAGATTCGATTCCCCAAGGTGAATATGTTTATGTGAATAGTTGTAGATACATTATTATCATGTATGCCACTACGATATATATACATAATAATTCCATCAAACTTTTAAAGGAAGCAAATAAATTGAAATGTTTGTTTATTGTATGTATCTTTTGTACTCATACGGGTTTCTAAATTAATAGAACCCATACATCCACGTTATCTGCTTCTAAGTTTGTCCGGATTTATCTCTGAAAAAGATGAACTAATTTTGCCGTAACTTTTGTAGGCTGTAGAGTCACGCTGAAGCTATTGCTGGATTCAGTATGAATGGGTCGGCTCGTTCGGAGTAGTATCACCCCTCTCACACAAAACCGATGTGAGGTAACAGTGCTGCATTGTTGCGTTTCGTTTGGTCAGTGAGAATGCTGGAGACCCACTTCCCTAATACTCTCCTCTCCTTGGTCCCTTCTCTCAACTTCCTCCAACCACAGATTGGCAAAGCACTTGCTACTCTTCTGGTGTTGCTGGTATCTATGGACGGTGGTGAAAACTTAACATCAGGTGACCCACTTGTTCGTTTGCCTCCTATGATATAATAAATATATATATATATATAATACTTTGGCTTATTATAAAATGATTAATGAAAAAGCTGGTAAAAGATAGGCATTTTTAGTTAAAGGGGTCATAAGAAGGGGTTGAACTATATGATAAATGCTATTGTTAAATATTTTCCTATGGACCAAGATCTGAATTTAAACTATACACTCATCCACTTTTATCAATCTAAGGGAATACTGTTTGAACCCTCTATAGAAGATGATGGCTTAGTTGATGCAATATCCGAAGGTAGCGTCGATGGACCTAGGTTCGAATCTTTGAAACTGAATCGAAGCTGTCAGTGAAAGGAAACATCGTGTCGGGACTATAACATGGTGGTAAGATTCTTCCTAAATCCGCTTACCTAGCTATAACTCTTTAAGTTGAAACCAGATTAGGCCCCCTTCGGCAGCAGCTCAAGCCTAGGTCCGTTTTCTCGGAATGGAGCCCTTGAGTGCGCTGCTCGCGCTATACACTCACACAACAAAATCTTACAACACTACGACAAAATTACACATATGGCTTCCACACACGTGCACGCATACACGCTTACATATAAAAAACTTGAGAGGTGTCAAGGGACACCCGGATGGAACGAAGTTCCTTTCGATTAATTAGTGAAGGAATTGTAATAAAATTTTATTTTTTTAAGTTATAATAATTTTTTTTTTATTATTAACAAATATAATGTTATATAAACTTAATCAGTAGGCTCAATTTTCGTAATAATTGGCTTGTGGTAACTGAAGTAGGAAACATATGTTTGGGATTCTATTTTATTTAAATTATTATTTACAAAAAAACCTGTATACACTCAACAAAAATAATCGTCGCGACACCACACTGTTCAATGCGAAATAGAAATGAAAATATCTGGCTTGCTTTCTATAATAGAGAGAGAGAGAGAGAGAGACAGACAGAGAAACATGCGACGCCGCACAGCTTACAATAGCTTACTATAGCAAAATGTGTCGTTACAACTTTTCGTAAGAATTTTTTCCGTCTAGCCCCCGTTCACAACGCGCGATAAGGAACTTCGTTCCAAAAGTGGAAGGGTTTTGTTTCTTTCCCTTATCGAACTAAAGTAGTTTAGAAAATTATCTGATACGAAATATATATAAGATTTGTTGTGGTATGTATGCTTGGTACACATATATGTTCCAACAACTCATATATGTATGAATAGTTAGTTTAGGTCAGCTCAGATAGGTCGCGAATTGCACGTTTTAGGCAACAGCCCAAGCTGAGCTGTGCTGTGCACCCTTGAGCTAGTTGTCAAATCAATTCAGCTGAGTGCCCTGAGCCTGAGTCATCCGGTGAAGCTGTTAAGACCTTGCTAGGTCAATAGCATAGTCAGTTTAAGTTGAATATCTATTCTCACGCACCTATTGGTTCCGACAGCTGTGCTTGAGTGGCAGTCCTTTTGAGTCTTAGTATATTCATAATCTTAGAGCACATTATTTACCATCAGATGACATTGCGATAACACCCTAATATACTTAGATACTGAATACACAATCTACTGAAATATTTCAGGAATAACTAGTTCACACACGACTAACCACGTTTTCTTTGCCCTATTAAGATTTAGATTAATCATTCTAAGAGCTTAACAATGTCCTGAGCGGTGTGTTTGATTAATTAATTTGAACTAACAAACCAACACCACTGTGCCCACTTCTAACTTCAAGTGCCATTGTGCGTGACCGTATGCGACGTACAATACAGTTTCTAACCGCAATTATCCGGTAGTTATTGAGGTCCAAATCAAATCAGGGAGCGGAATCCTAATTCTAATTACAGGCTATATCAAACTTTTTGGTCACTCTAGATATAACAGTAAGTTCGGAGTTAATATATTCAAGATTTTAATACAAACAAAGTTAAAATATTATTGTAGCAATGGAGAAATGGAATTTGTTTACCCATAATTCGTCTCAATGTTATACATATAATATAATACATATTATATATTCAGAGCGATCAAAAAGTTTCGCGCGGTCCATAAATCATTTAACTCGAGTCACCAAAATGTAGGTAAAATTTTATGTATGTTATAGTAATCATATATGAATATGGCATGCCCAAAAAGAATTGTCGGGTCAGGTTAGGTTTATAGCGATCAAAAGTTTGATGCAGATTGTAAACAACTTATTCCGAATCACCAAAAAGTAGATAAAATTAAATTTTAAAAAGATTACAACGAACAGTTGTTGGAAAATTATTGCGTATTAAGCAAATATGACATGGCCAAAATTAATTGTTAGGTGGTACGACATAACAATTGTATCCGGCGGTAAAGCAAATACCATACATTAGGCACAACGTCAATCATAATTGGCAAGTTTAGATTATTGATTCGTTCAGAGGTCATCTGGTGTGTATCCTTCACTGTACTTATATTCGAAGTAAAAACATTATTAGGCGTAACAGGGTATAAAATTAATCGTCACGCTCCAGTCGATAACGTTCGAACCAGTTTACTTAGCTTCACTCGACATGAAGCGTACTCGGGTGATTCTTCAATACATGGCTCCAGTCATCGTCAATCACGTTTAGTATCTAACATTGAATTTACTGTTACTATGGATACATTTTTATTATTATGTTATAACTACCCTGACCGGCTTCGCACGGGAGCGCAATCGAAAAAAAATGAAACCAAATCTTTCCATTTTAATAACTACATATATGAATTTCCGTATAACCTGAATGCATTTACTCTGTAAATTGCCATGTAAATGAAATAAACTTTACTCTAAAGGCGAACAAAGGAACTAAACTCAAATACGGCCGCATAACTCGGCTGTAATTATAGGTATGGCTTCGGACCTACTAGCCTGCGCAACTGAAAAGCTGTGTAAGGAAGTTTTAAAGTTAGAACGCAATTTTACTGTTGACTCGCGCTGATAAAATTTCTGAAACATTGTTAGCGACCCAGTTGCAGGGCTGCGGTTGTTATCACTGCAGTGTGAAAGTTTGGTAGCTGGTAGTGATATGTCGCAGTGTTGCGAAATATTATTGATAGCAACATTGTCCTACGTGTGAATTCTTCCTTAGTTTTAACTCTTAGACTGACAACAAAATTTCACGACTGTTTCGAAATAAACGTTACATGTAAATTTTCTTTTAATAATGAAATGAAATAAATTAATGAATATTTTATTTCTGCATTAAGGAGCTTATTAATTGCATTAAACTGAATCGTAACCCTTGTGAACTTAATAAACAGTAAGTCATTTAAAATTAAAGGTGGCAATGTAGGTTACTATATGGCAACACAGAATTGGACCAAATTCAACCAAGACAAATTTTAAAATACTCATTATACTTATCTATTGAAACAGTAGTAATATTCATTTAGCTATTTGCTCACGATATTTCGATTATTCGTTTCTATAAATATAAATCTAATAAGTCAAGAACATACAAAATATGGGTAATAAATATATTTTCAAAACTTTTGTACGTTGAAATGCAGTATATTTGATAAGTTGTATATGAAATTAATGTTTAATTCATCAGTGATTCAATAATATACTTCTTATAAAATGGCAACATGCGTGCGAAAACAATTTCGCCAACGTTATGTGGATAGAACCATAAACTATGGAGATTGCACTTCAACAATATTGTTCATAAACATTCTTTTTAGTCCTTAAACTGACAGTCACTAATGTCAAACTTGAAAATAATGTTGCCACACTAATTTTCTGTTTATTTTATTTTGTAAATAACTGATTCCCACCCGCTTCGTTGAATATTAAAACAGGAAAGCGAATCTAAAAAATATATAAGTTGTAACTATTTACAAAAAATCCTGCATCGAATGATTTTAATCGTATGCCGATACCTTAAATATTAAATATTGATGTAGGTGTTCAAATTTATTAATTGAAACATCTTAAACTCGATATTTAACTAATAATAGTCACATCATTTGGTAGATTAAAAGATATATATGACAAACTACTTGCAAAATTTTCCAAAAAAATAACAATACGTCAACGAGGCAATGAGAGACGGAATTCATCTCCCTTATTCAGCCTTCACCTTCGGAGTGTTCGATGTTTTTTCCAGAAAAACTTTACAATAGCAACAACATGTCGTACGACTTTACAATTTGTTCCGATCGATCGCCATATCTATTTTTAGAATCTAATTAACTGGCTAGACATGAATTTTCGTTTAAAAATCAGACTATATCAATTTTAAATTGATTTTTTTTCCTTATTATTTGTTTCGGCGTTTCACCATTAGTCCAGTGAAGCTGTGAAGTCTCGTCAGGCCAATAGCGTATACAGTTCGAAAAAAGAAGTGTTTGACTACAATCCTACTTGATGTTATACCTAGAGCAGTGATTACCAACCTTTTTCATGAGTATGAAGCAATATTTCGCAATCCCCCTTACCCGTTGTTTTTTTTTTCAAGTATTTAATTTACAAATATTCAATTCAACATACTTATTTCATTTTCGTTTTTATAATTAAGATACCTACCGATAAATACATAAGAGTTCTCATAATTTTAATTTTTTTATTTTTTGTTATTTTAGTACAAATGATTATGTCCTTTTAGTTAACAATTCGTTCAATAAATCTTTTAAAACTTTATTATTTTTTACTGCAATGGCTTTCCCAACCTTTTGCAACTCCGCTATAAAAGCTTCACGATCTCCATGAAGAGGCTTAACGAACCCCAGGGAGTCACGACCCACACTTTGGAAGGACTGACTCTTAAGTGACTCTTAAGCTATACCAGAACTCTAGTTGCTTGGCGAGCGCCTTTTAAAGATGAAGTTAGTAGCTAACCAGGTGGGCTTATACATATATAGAACTACCACCGTAAAAAAATAATGCAAAATATGGAAACTATGCAACAGTATTGAATTTGCGACAAAATTTACACAAAAGCGCGGTTAAAACAAGATATAGTACTCGTTTAAAGTCAAAACATGACAAACGAACGGACACAAAACAAAGCTGAATCACACCGGCAGCTGTTACCGACACATTGCGGGTTGATTTATGTGATGTTGTTTGACACGATAACCGGTCGTACCGGTCCTGTGCCTACATATTCACTCGGGTTGCGCAAGAGTCGGACAAAGCGGTTTATATTAACCTATTATAATTTATATCTTGATAGCGATTCTGGAGTGATTTTGAAATCAACTAGATTTTCCATTTTGTGAGCTAAATTAATACAGCAGTATTCAAATATAAACATGTCAATTTTATTGATAAAAGAACTATTAATAAAATATGGAAAAAACGATGATGCGTTAGAAGGTACGTATGATCGAAATTGTTAATTATTTGGTGCTTTTAGTGAAGAAAAATAGTATGAGTTTCGTAGGTTTTTTTTTCTTCGAACTGACTACGCATTGACCTAGCAAGGTCTTAACAGCTTCACCGAACTACTGCTTCGTAGGTGGTAGAGCCATGTTGAAGTTATTAATGGTTTCAGAATAAATGGGTCGGTTCGTCCGGGGGTAGTACCACCCTTTTACATAAATCAACGTCAGTAACAGTTCTTGTATTGTTGCCCACCTCTACTCCTCCTCTCCTCCAACACGGCTGGCAACGCACCTGCGACTCCCCTGGTAATGTTAGTGTCTATGGATGGTGGTAATTATTTTACATCAGGTGACCCATCCGTTCGTTTGCCTCCTATGATATATATAAAAAAAATGAAACGGATGATAGATATTTTCAAATGCTAACAAATTTCAAAGACTTTAGGTTTTACAGATGTGCAGATTTAAAAAAATATATTGATGCTTCGTGATCAGTGGGTGTAAGTAAGCAGTTTCATTTAAAAGCGTCCTCTACAGTTACATGTTTATCATCTTAGACAAGTTAGACTGGGGTGAAACGCTAAATATAGAAATGGTAACTAGCTCTCCTCCCTGGCTTTGTACTGGTGTATTGTTGGTGAAAATGAGACCAAATTTTTTTTCACCGTTCCATTAAAATAACAAAATATAATAGCAACAGAATGTACTGGTAATATTTTGGAAGATCATTCTTCTGTCTGACACACTTTTTATATAAAGATACAAAACCATTTTTTTCATTTTTCCCCTATAATCTTTCAAAAATTTTGTTTTATGAAAACCTTGAACCGTAGCAAAAAGGAATTAGTCAAATAGGTGCACCTGTTTTTAAGTTATACGCTTACAGACCTCTTCAAGTTTTTGGCAGCTTTGAATATATTTGTAAATTTAGACTCGTGCATAATATAGTTTAGAAATTTTCTAAAATTTGCATTTACTTTTTGATGTGAAACATCTGTAGGCGAGCGTAAGCCCGATTGTTGACGTGGCGACGCAAAGACGAATTTTGTTTTTTTTTTTTTCGAAATGAAAACTTGGAGAGGTCTTTACAGCTTCACCGAACTATTGAGGCGAGCGCTGAAGGCACTCAGCCGATTTGAGATGTTTGGGCAACTAACTCAAGATATAGCCGTGGCTTAGTGGTAATGTGCTCGACTTAATACTAATCGAACAATCGACGCGACGGACGAACTTTGTACTATTAACGAAATACTCAAAAAACATTTTTAGCCCTAGTTGTATAGACATAACATTCAAACTGTTTGTCGCCTACTTATTCTACTAGTGTTACGCGGCACGAGCCAACAATCTAGCGCCTTTTGATAAATGCCGCCAAATACACCGCGCCTACGTCTCGTTGAATTTTGTGTTTAAAAAAATGAATATTTATCTTTTCACTATTTCATAGCTGATTCCTGTCGTAATCTGTTATTTTATATCTATAACTGATACAAAACAATTTCGATGTTTCACATCTGCCAGGGGTTCCGTGACCGCTCCATTTTTTTTGTTTTTAAAATTGTGTTAATATATTTGATAAAATATGATGCCAATGATAAACCCAATCTGTTGGGCTGCCAATAGCCTAATACGCTGTTAGTATTTATATATCTAATATACCTACAAGTTACATGTTACTGTAGGAGGCGTGTATGTCGTACTTACAATTGCTTTTGAAAGAGCTTTTCTGTAATTGTACATGTTCTCATAATTTTATTTTTCAATTGCAATTTAAAAAAAGCGCGGGTAGCCGGGTCTAAGCTAGTCTACACCAATATTATAAAGACGGTAAAGTTTGTGAGTTTGTGACGTTATAGGGTATAATCTCAGAAACCACTGGTCTGATTTGAATAAATATTTCAGTGTTGTATAGATTATCTAATGAGGAAGGTTATATATAGGAGCAAATCACTAACGAAGAATGTTTCAAAATTGAGGTTTATTTCCTCTTAAGAGCTTCCGTTACGTGTTACCGTTAGTCCAAAGTAACTATTCCACGCGGAAGACATCGCGGGCATACTCTAGTTGATTAATATAATTCTATAAATCTAGTATGTTTATATACATTTAAGAGATACCATTGTATTAGTTATTAGATAGGTAAAGACAACCAAATCGTCACGTCGCAAACAAATCCTAGTAATCTTTATAAATAGAAACGTTACATAACGTCGATTACAAATGGCGACACGTGGCAACTGTCAGTGACCGCGTAGAAGGATGTTGTAACACGCTTAAATATACTCGTCAAAGAGTTATAATACCTTAACTTGCAGACTAGACACTGCGTTTAAGTTCGTAACAATACCCTATTCTCGAGTTATTTTATCATATCCCACGTTACGTTGCATTAATAACCGGCTAAGCTAAATATAACAATTAAAGTCTAGAAATCATGCAGGATAATTTGTGTTTAGAAATAATATCGTTCAGCAAACGTTGGTGATAATCAACATTGATATCAAACTAAATATCTAATTTATTAATAATTTTTAATTTATTAAGCAACAGTAGAGCTCTTCAGTAATAAGTTGTTATGGAAATTATTGCTACTTTAACGTAATTGAAACACTGTGTTATTATTTTCACGTTAAATCACAGATGATATATCACGATCAATTATATGTTATATACTGGTAATTGAAAATAACATTATACAACGTTAGGTAGAAGTATGTTACAAGTGAATTTATTTTTAAATATCGCAAAGTTATTTCATTGTTATAAGAAACTTCAAGTAAATCAAAATTTGAATAAAATCTAAAGTAAGATCTAATTACAACTAAACAAATTCTATCTTTTTGTTGATGGTACATGACGTTGCGATGTTATTGTTTTATTTCTTTGTAAAAAGTAAATTTACCAGGAATTTATAGAAATCTACGTATTGTAATATTGATGGGGTTGTCTTAATTTAAATTACGTTAGCGAAATAAATAATGAAATGCGTGACATGTAATTTGGTGTGACATGTGATTTATGTTGTTACTGTTATATAACCAGTAATAGGTGAAGATACGACACAATTGTAAGTTACAATTTTTAGTGTCAAACAACATTCCTAATAATCAAAACGATTCATAACATTATCTATACTAATATTATAAAGCGGTAAAGTTTGTGAGTTTGTGAGTTTGTGAGTTTGTGACGTTGTGATGTTGTGGGGTTGTAGGGGGTAATCTCAGGAACTACTGGTCCGATTTGAATAATTCTTTCAATGTTATATCGCTCATTCACCGAGAATGGTTATAGGCTATATATCATTACGCTAAAATCAATAGGGGCGGAGCACAGATGAAAAATGTTTCAAAATCGGGATGTTTTTTCCTTTAAAGAACTGCCGCGTGTTAATGTTGGTGTTAGTGTATCTATTCCACGCGAACGAAGTCGCGGGCAGAGGCTAGTTGTTAAATATTTCAGAATATCTAGTAAAAATTCAGAGCGATAATATAACAATAATATAACAAATTTTAAGCTCTGTTCCAAGACCATTTGATAAGGTCATCATACCCAGCAGCGAGGTTTAATTTGAATTGCAGTTGTACGTCGTGTCGCCATGATGTCACTTCCTATTATGTACATTGTAAGAACATTGCGTCACTGTGGTGAGGAAAAGGAAATAGTTATAACAGACAGGAGTTATTTCTGTACTATGATTGGAACAGTCTGGTGTTCAACAATTTCCTAACGCTTGCATATTACTAATAAAATCAGTTAGGTACTACTAAATATTTTGAAGTTATACTTCTTTTGGCGCGTTAGTGAAAAATGATGAGAGTACATTTTTATGATGCGTGCGCACACAGTCACGAGAAACCGACACCCTGAAGTTAGTTGTAGTCAACATTTTGTTTCTTTGTATTCTTTGTGTGTATTTCTTTAAAAACTTTCAATGTATTCAATACCTTTTTTCTATTGTTAGTGTAGTTTTTTCTCCAAACATAAAATAAGACGAAACATAAAATTTTTGAAGAGATATTTATCTTAAGCTAAAGAAGTATAACTTCTAACGCGAGTACACACACACTTTTTTAATATTATGTATATAGAGATTATGGTAATGGTTTTGGTTAGCTTTTGTCATGACTTCTGTGGATTTTTGAAACAATTGAGGTTACAAAAATGTCTGCCAATGCCAAAATGACGATGCAGTCTTTGATTTTAAATTAATTTAATTTGATATGGTACGAATTATACACACATCAAAAAAGTCTAAGCAACATGCGTGATATTACAAATTTTACCATTTATATTAATTAATTTCTAAGTATTTACTCAAACAAAGTGCGTAGGTAAGTAAACTTTTTTGTTATTGATGACATACTGGGTGGTTGTAAAAAAAAATTATGTTTTGTTTTTTCATAAAATTCAAATGACTGGGAATTTGTTTGAATTTAAGTACGTTTTAATTGCTACGTTTAGTCTTGATTTTATAATTTTACCAACCATTTAAATAAAGTTAGCGACAAAATTGAATTGTTAGATATTCTTTACGTCATGAAGCGACGTCATTTAATGGCAGATGAAATGCAAAGAACTGAAGGGATGTTGCAAGCGGGAAGTAATCAATCTCAGGTATCTCGACATTTTGGCATTGATAGAAGTGTTATTTGTCGTCTTTGGCAGCGCTACAATAATAAAGGAGAACCCGCTGAACAGCATCCAGGCCGTAAAAGGAGTACAACCACTCGGCAAGACCGATACATACAACTGACTGCAAGACGCCAGACGATGTTAACTGCTCGAGAGATAAGTTTGAGGCTACAAATTTCAAGTGGTGTTGCTGTAAGTCCTCAAACTGTGCGAAATCGACTGTATAAGTACGGCCTACGAGCTCGACGCCCAATCAGGTGCCCACCAATACGTCATGGGAATCGCGCTCGTCGATATGAAAGGTGTAGAGAACGCATAACATGGACCCAGGAACAGTGGGATAAAATTATGTTTTACGATGAGTCGCGATTCGGGTTTAAGCCTGATACAAGAAGGGTGCGAGTGTATCGTCGGCCCGGAAATACTGAAAGGCTCAGGTGCGTTCAGGAAGTTCATCCATACAGTGGCTCAACAGTTATGTTATGGGCGGGTATTATGAATAACAGGCGAACTGAGCTCGTTTTTGTAAATGGAAATATGAATGCTGAAAATTACATTGAAGATATTCTCAGACATTATGTCTACCCATTTGCACAAGCCTTTGGCTCCGATTTTAGGTTAATGCATGTCAATGCGCGTTCACATACAGCTCGGCGAACCAGTGAATACTTTGCAACGGAGAACATCCGGGTATTGCCCTGGCCCGCACAATCGCCAGATCTCAATTCCATCGAGCACGCATGGGACATGCTCCAGAGACGTGTTTTGAAGGACTTGGACGGAGCGACAACAACACAACAGCTGAAGGATTTGCAACAATTCCATTGGGAGCGAATACCGCAAGATGACATAAACAGTCTCATTAATTCAATGAATAATCGTTGCCGACAAGTTCGGAATAGCAGAGAAGACCATACTTTGTATTAAATTGTTCTATTCTTTCACAATAAATACATTTTCTTTAGAAATTTCATTTTGTAAAAAAAAGTTTAGTTTCTTATGTATCTTAGTTTCTACAGAATATTCTAATATCGTTCATTTCAGTTATTAAAAGAACTTATAAAGACAATAGCTGTTATTTTTACATCATAGAACCCTAAAGATATTATTTTAAAAATAAAATACAACATTATAATATGAAGAACCATCCTAAAATTTAAATTAGTACATGTTTCTTAGACTTTTTCGATGAGTGTATTACATTTAATTAAATTAGGGATGATCATTACGATTTCATTCAAATGTAGTTTGATTAAACTTTGTTTAAGGTCTAATTAAGAAGGGTCGAGATATTTAACTTTCGTTATTTATTTATGATTTTAATTGTTAACGATAATTTAGGTCTGGTAATAGCTGGTTACTTTAGCTGTGGATAATTTAGATCGGCATGAAATTAATTCCGTTAAAGCATCTATTTTAATTTTATATGCGTAGATCAGAATACACGTAGTCCGGAATGTTATATTTAGAAGTATGATGTGAACATTCTATATTTATGCGTTAGATGATTCACGAAGCATTACATTCATCATAATAATAAAGCATTCGATTTCTCACATGTCAACTGGGTATATGTTTGAGTGAGTCCC
Organism: Antheraea mylitta; assembly: GCA_014332785.1. Lineage (NCBI taxonomy): Eukaryota > Metazoa > Arthropoda > Insecta > Lepidoptera > Saturniidae > Antheraea > Antheraea mylitta. Next base: position 6,309,202 of record JACEII010000016.1, read on the forward strand.
TGAATAGTTTGGATTCGTAATTGAAAACGGTAGGTGTCGCTGCAATCGGCTTTATTATTTATGTGTAATTAAATTTTTCGCATTTAACAATACAATTGAAAGCGGTAATAACTGATTTGGTGTAAACAAGTTGCTCAGATCAGCTACTTGTGTATTAAAGTTGAATAGATTTTAAATCATTATAGAGTACAAGTAAAGAAGACTTTATGAGAAAATTCAATCAGCGATTGGAGTTAACCAGAAATCTTTTAAGCAGATTCTCATATCTAATAAATACGAGTATAAGCCTTAGTTGATCCAATGCAATCTGGTATTAGCTAGGTAGTCGAAATTGTGCAGAGCCTTGCAAGTCGAGTACTTCTCAAGGGAGCTGATTCTGTTATAGGGCTGCCCCGTGTGAAATTATTTTCGGATTTTACTAAACAACTAAAAACTATTAGAGTACTATCTAAGTAACTATCATTGTTTTTACACCCCTACCTGATATTTATTCCTTTTCAATCAGTCATAATACATTCAATCAAATGTGATATATGTCTTTACACAGAATACAGTCGAAATTATGAATATCAGCTAATTATACAATACAATCATTTTCAGGAGAATGCAGTATGGGTACCACTCAATTTTATATTAGAACTAGCTGTTACCCGCGGCTTCACACGCGTTTTTTTAAATATAATAAATAAATTTAAAATTATGATGACACATCTGGTGTAAATTATACTCTTATAAAAATATTTGTAAGTATCACACGCACATCGTCTACTGTAACAGGTAACGTGTACATTATATATGTGAATACAAATAGTGTATCGAATGGGATGGGATTTATCATCAGCCACATAATTGGAACTTTAAACTGCTATGTATAACCCTCAGTGCTCACTTACACTATATAAGAAAGTAATATATAGATATAGTATGTCCACAGTGTCGATATAATTGAGTTATTATTATACCTTGCTATAACTTAAATCACATGTACACATATGACTTTCAATTATAGTTATTCTTGGAGTCCAGTACAGCGCACGTCACACGCGCATGTTTACAGTTAACAACATATTTTTGTTTAATTTCACACAGACGAATGCACGGATAACAGTTCATCACTACATAGTGTAAAACAAAGTCCTGTTCCACGTCTGTCTATATGTCTGTTCGCGATAAGATCAAAAACTACAGAACGCATCTTCATGTCGTTTTCAATAATATATAAAGTTATTCTTGGGCAAGGTTTAGGTATAGTTTGTCTTATTATCAGGGCGGGCAACGTCTGCTAAACCCGCTAGCTTAAAATAAAACAGCTAATTAGTTACTCATTTGCCAGTAAAATTCCCGTTTAAATATTACTTGTAGTCCGGTGAAGCTGTTAAGACCTTGCTAGATCAATAGCGTAGTCATTTCTAAGAAAAAATACCGATCAAATAGGTCCAGCCGTTTCGTAGATTACCCGAAACAAATAAAAAAACAGACATATAGACAGAATTAAAAAAAAAAATTGTTGATATTTGTAGCATCACAGATATATTTATTCACCAAAAAGTATTTATTTTAATATTAAATACACTTACTTTACTTTTATAATACGTAATATATCACAAATTAAAAATTGGGAACAAACTAACGTAAAATAAAGTTCTTGGCGGGATTTCAGTCTGTCATGTAATAGATTTTATATTTTATTCATAATCTCGTGTTACTTGTATATTGTGTTAAATTGGTGACGTTCTATGTAATATGGTTCGTTTATTGTGCATAAGTGAAATTAATGAAAAATAATAACCACGGAGCATGGATTCTGTGGTTTAGAAAATTAAGAAGATAAAAATTTATGAAATATTATATAGAGGATTTGGCGCTTATACCTTTACATTTACTTGGACATAGAAGAAAACTACCTATATTGAGAACTTCAGAATTGGCAGTATGGGTTAATTCCTTCGACTGTCTTATTGGATGCATATTATTACTACCAAAATTTTTGAATAGCAACACAAAATAAAATTTAGAAATGTTTTCGATATAAACGTAACATGTATAATTAAAAAGTGTAAACAAAACTAACGTAGAGTAAACTTTTTGAATAGGAACACAAAATAAACCATGAAAATATTTACGATAGAATATTATCGCGTTACCATGGCAACGCATATAATACTGACATTACCACGCAGCGGAAGCTTCCAAAATAGCCCCATTTTGAGATATTCTCCATCAGTGCTCAGCTCCTATTGGTTTTAACGTGATGATATGTAGCCTATAGCCATCCTCGATAAATGAGCTATCTAACACTAAAAGAAACTTTCAAATCGGATCGGTAGTTCTTGAGATTAGCACGTTCAACCAAACAAACAAACAAACAAAACTCTTCAGCTTTACAATATTAATATAGGTATACTTATTTTTTATGAAGAGTTTATTGCACTTTAGGGTTTGTACAGTGGAATCTCACATATATGTGTATGTATAATCGACAAAACTTTTTGATGAATAACAATATTATTTATGTTTCATATATAATATAGTACATTTAATTTCAAACTAGAGATTTTCATAATAATATTTTTACATCATATATTTACTTACATTTATATATACAATATTATAATATTTGTTTGTCATTATAGTGATTATTTTAATTTATCACTATACTATATTTTCAGTAAATATTGACGTGCTATTAACAGACAACCCTGTATCGAAAATTGAATTCCGTATGTGAAGAGATGAATACCGAACCTCTTGGATATGTTAAGACGTGAGTTTGAGTAGTGCGGGATCTCGCGCCGAGAGGGTTTAGTTAAACTCAAAGATATCTGGTTGATTTTAGAACATGCGTTCGAGAATGTACTCTGATAATTCAAATTTCAATATAATCGTGCAAACTAACGACATACTACAAACTATTTATAATATATTACCAGATTAGGCCCCCCTTGGCAGCGGCTCAAGCCTAGCTCCGTTCCCCCGGCGTAGAGCCTTTGAGTGCGCTGCTCGCGGGATACAGTGACACAAAATCTTACATCACTGCGATAACATTACAAATATCACCTCCACGCACGTGCACGCATACACGTTTACACATGAAAGTGGAAGGGTTTTATTTTTTCCCTTATCGAACTGAAAATAGTTTAGAAAATTATCCGATATGAAATATATATAAGAGTTGTTGAGATATGTATGCTTGGTAGACATATATGTTTCAACAACTCATATATGTATGAATAGTTAGCTAGCACAGCAACGGGTTAGCTAGTAGTCTATACAGAAATACGTTTTGTTCTCTATTTAATTTTTTTCCACAACAATTATATAGCATCATGTTAAATTCCATAGTTACTAAAAAAACATTGTTCGAGATCGGACAAAACAGTGTAAAAATCAAAACTCGATACAAACTTTTCTTACTTTGGAAGGAGTGTCCTTTATCGACTGCCCTAGTTTGATAAATCCTTACAAAATACGATACCAAAGACCTATAAAACACTATAAAGCTCTTTCTCAAGGGATTTACCCGGACAAACGTGTTCTGTGATTCAATAAACTCATTTCGGTACTTTTGTACCAGGATCGACTAGATACTATTTATTTAGTGTTCTTTGTATTATTATGTAACAAATTCTTATCACAGTAATCTATACAAATATTATAAAGAGGTAAAGTTTGTGAGGCTGTACGGGATAAAATCTGAAAGTATTGGTCTGATTTGAAACATTCTTGGAGTGTTATCATTTATTGAGGAAGGTTATAGGCTACTAGCTCGTGACTTGGGCCGCGTAGAATAGTTACTTTGGGCCAATGTTATCACGTAGCGGAAGCCTTCAAGTGGAAAAAAAAAAAAAACGATTTTGTAACATTTTTCATTGATGCTCCGCTACTATTGATCTTATGCTATATAGCCTTACCCTAACCTTCCTCGTCAAATGAATTTTTTAAATCGGATTATCATTTCTGAGACTACCCCCTATAACGTCACAAACTCACAAACTTTACCTCTTTATAATATTAGTATAGATGCTCGTATTACATCACGACGACCAATAGAAGCGGTGCATCAATGAAGAAGATTTCGAAATCGGGTTTTTTCCATTTGAGACTTTCGCTGCGTGTAAGCGTTAGCCCAAAGTAACTATTCCACGCATACAAAGTCGCGGGCAGAAGCTAGTTATCCATCAAGTAAGATCGATTCTATCTACTCCTGGATGGTGCCTGGAAGTGTATTCTGTAAAAACTGTTTATTTTTGTAGTGAAAACTAATTTAGGCGCGTTAAACGGTACTTTTGACACGAGATAAATTTATAATTTCGCGTCATGACATGCTACGTAAGTATGATCGGCCGTACTGTGCTTGCGCGGCTTGCGTCAAACTAACGACGCGTAGTATAGGGGTCTGTGTATATGTAATATTTATATTTTGCAGTTAATATGTTTGATTGATTAATCTATACTAAAATTATAAAGCTGAAGAGTTTGTTTGGTTGAACGCGCTAATCTCAAGAACTACCGGTCCGATTTGAAATTTCTTTTAGTGTTAGATAGCTCATTTATCGAGGATGGCTATAGGCTACATATCATCATGTTAAAACCAATAGGGAGCGGAGCACTAATGAAGAATATCTCAAAATCGGGCTATTTTTAGAGCATCCGCTGCATGTCAGTGTCAGTATTATATGCGTTGCCATGGTAACATGATAACATTCTATCGGAAATATTATGAGGGTTTATTTTGTGTTTTTGTTCAAAAGTTTATTCTACGTTATTTTTAATTCCAATTTTTGATTATACGTTATACGTTGCTATCGCTAACATTTTTTTTTAACTTTATTTTTGGCAATCAATCTTTCCGATTATTACTGCCATTGTCACGTAGTCAATAATATCACAAACTTCGTGTGATCATTCCAATATTAAGCATCGTGTGAAACCATATTCTAACAAGATGGTGGATCCCTTGCTAGAAACTTCGGGGGAATTTTTGTGGCATCTCAGAATTTCATGCTCCGTGTTATTATTTTCCATTCACCTCACTTATGCATAATAAACTAACTATATTACGTAAAACACCACCAAATTTACACAATATATAGTCAAATAATACAAGATTATGAATAAAATATAAAATCCACTACATGAAAGACTAAAATCCCGCCAAAAACTCCAACTAACATTTTTAAAGTCTATTTTGTGCTGCTATTCCAAAAGGTTAGTAGTAATAATATTCGTCCATCAATACAGGCGAAGGAATTAATCCATACTGCCAATTATGAAGTTGTCAATATAGGTAGTTCTTATGTATTCTCTACCCAGTTTTCTTCTATGTCTAAAGTTAATGTAAAGGTTAAGCGCCAAATGTTCTATATAATATTTCGTAAATTTTTATCTTCTTAATTTTCAAGACCCCACAATACATGCTCTGTGGTATTATTTTTCATTTATTTCACTTATGCACAATAAACAAACCATATTACATAAAACGCCACAATTTAACACAATATAGAGTCAAATAACACAAGATTATGAATAAAATATAAAATCCACTACATGACAGACTGAAATCCCGTCAAAAACTGCTCAAAAAGATTATTCTACGTTAGTTTTGTTCCCAATTTTTGGTTCGTGATATATTACGTATTATAAGAATAAAGTGTGTTTATATAATATTAAAATAAATACTTTTTGATGAATACATATATCTGCGATGCTACAAATATCAACATTTTTTTTTTTAATTCTGTCGATATGTCTGTTTGTTTATTTGTTCCGGGTAATCTCTGAAACGGCTGGACCTATTTGAAAGGTTTTTTTTAGAGATGACTACGCTATTGATCTAGCAAAGTCTTAACAGCTTCAACGGACTACAAGTAATATTTGAACGGGAATTTTACGGGCAAATAACTAACTAATTAGCTGTTTTATTTTATTTAAGCTAGCGGGTTCAGCAGACGATACCCGATCTAATAATAAGACAACTATACCTAAACCTTGCCCATTATTATATATTGGTAAAATCGGCATGAAGATGCGTTTTTTATCTTATCGCGAACAAACATATAGACAGACGTGGAAAACGACTTTGTTGACACTATGTTATCCGTGCATTCGTATGTGTGAAATTGACCAAAAATATGTTGTACACTGTAAACATGTTCGTGTGACGTACATTGTGTTGGACTCCAAGAATAAATATAATTGAAAGTCACATGTTTATATGACGTGATTTAAATTATAACAAGGTATATTAATAACTTGATTATATCAACAATATGGACATTAATTATATCTATATAATAAAAGATTTAACACATATTGTACGATAATGTATAGCTTAATATTTTATTACTTTCTTATATAGTGTAAGTGAGCACTGAGGGTGATACATAGATAGTAGTTTAAAGTTCCAGCTATGTGGCCTATGATAACTCCCATCCCATTCGATACACTATTAGTATTCACATATATAATGTACATGTTACCTGTTACTGTAGATGATGTGCGTGCCATACTTACAAATATTTTTGAAAGAGTATTATTGTTATTTACACATCTAATAACAATTTTAAATCCATTTAATATATTCAAAAAACGCGTGCGAAACCGCGGGTAACAGCTAGTAGAATTTATAAAAATGTATATGTTTATTGCTCCGAGTACTAATAGATATGAAAACCACACTAATGTTTAATAATTTCAATAAACAAATTCTGAAATTTAAATATTTTATAGTATGAAATTTCAAAGGAAAATAAATTTATTTTATTATTTTGAGTTTTCACTCCTGTCGGTAATTCTTGTGACTGTCTTGACTTTTTTTGTTACCTAGTTTAATTCAGCAGATTTATAATTTTTTTTATATCATAGGTGGCAAACAAATTGGTTGGTGACCCAGATGTTAAGTGATCACCACCGTCCATAGATACCAACAACATCAGAGGAGTCGCAAGTGCGTTGCCAGCCTGTGTTGGCCGGTAAGGGAAAGATAGAAGGGGAAAGGCGGAGGGAAGGAAGTGAAAGTGGGAGCTGGGCCTCCGGTGCTCTCACTGACCGAACCAAACGCAACAATGCCAACCCTGTTACTTCACGTCGGTGTTTCTGTGGGTCGGGCGAGCCGACTCATTCATGCCGAAACCAGTTATAGCTTCGGCGTATCTCTACCATCTACAAAAAATTTAATTTAATTCTATTAAATTTTATCATTACTTCTTAATCCCACTGATATATATATATACTTTTAAATTCGTTATCGCACTAAGTAAATAAATTTGCATATCACCTCCACACACGTGCACGCATACACGCTTACACATGAAAGTCAAAGGGTCTTATTTTTTTCCCTTATTGAAATATATATAACAGTTGTTGAGATATGTATGCTTGGTATACATACATTTTCACAGGAGAGACGTCGCCTCTTTATGTGTGTTCTACCGCTTGTATAATGGGTTGTGTTCCGAGGAATTGTTTAACATCATGCCTGTAGCTACTTTCTGCCATCGCACCGCTCGTAATCGGTAGGGAATTTTCATCCTCACACATTGGAACCGAAATGGTCTCGGACGGTCCGGTTCCAGAGAGGTTTCCTTCCACGAACGACCCGACTGTGGAATGAGCTTCCTGCTGAAGTGTTTCCTGGGGACTACAGTATGGAGTACTTCAAGGGGAAAATTAATAGGTTATTTAGGAGTCAGCAACGCGCACGTGACACTTCTGGTGTTACAAGCGTCCATAGACTGCGGTGACCGCTTTACACCAGGCGGCCCGCATGCTTGTTTGCTACCGACGTAGTATAAAAAAAATATATATATATGTTTCAACAATGTTATGTTTCATATATATAAATGGGTAGCTTAGCTTAGGTAAGCTTAGATAGGTCGCAAATTGCATGTATCAGGCATCAGCCCAAGCCGAGGTGCACTGTGCACCCTTGAGCCAGTTGTCAAATAAAACCGGCTAATGCCTTTAGCGCTCGTCTTAGTAGTCCGCTGAAGCTGTTAAGACCTTGCTAGGTCAATAGCGTAGTCATGTCGAAAAAAAAAATCGAGGTGAATTTTCTGAAATGTGTTTTTACGATTATGATATTTGCTGTGATATATTTAAAAACAAACTCATATACAATATGCTCAAAGTACAGACTTTTAAGCCTTACTTTGTTAAAACCAATCACGCGAAAATAAGAAGAGCCGGATAAGATAATTTCTCAGAAAGTGATGAGCGGACTTACATACGTGTTCGAAGGTGGCTATAAAATACATACGGGCGGGTTTTTGTTGTTGTCTGCGTAACTTTGTTAACACTTACAAGCGACTGTACCGGAGAAACTGGTAATATTGGTAAACATTTTCATGATTTGTATACACCTTTTTGGAGGGTCTTCTTTGAACTGTCAATGTATTCATACAATTATAAACTTCTATAGCGAACAGTAGCACAGTTTAAGGAGCGATGACGTCTTTTGATGTCGAAACTATTGAATGTTGCGCTCCATTGTTATTATTACAAAGGCTGGTTAAGTATAGAAAATATTAATAAATAATACTGTACTTAATTATAAATGGATTTGTCATCTATACTAATATTATAAAGCTGAAGAGTTTGTTCGTTTGACCGCGCTAATTTCAGGAACTACTAATCCGATTTCAAAAATTCTTTCAGTGTTAGGTAGCTTATTTGTCGAGGAAGGCTACATATCGCTAAGACCAATAGGAGCGGAGCAACAACGAAGAATGTTTCAAAATCTTACCTAACCTCTAAGCTTAAGTTAAGACCGCAGATGATAATCGATAGCTTAAGGTTTTTTTAGATCGTCGATTCATCATACACACATATGTTCCAACAACTCATATATGTATGAATAGTTAGCTTAGGTCAGCTTACATAGGTCGCGTATTCGAGCAATAGGCTCCTTGTGCGAGGAGGTCATCTCGCAGAAGGAGGCGACGAAGAGGGCCCGCGAGGTAGATACTCTAAGTGGCCGTCTCCGCCAACAGAGGACCGGCAGGAGGAGGCGGCGTTTTGCCCAATTCCTCCTGCCACCGTAGCCGGACCTGAGGGGAAGGGTCGGGGGATGCATCTTCTCATGGCACAGGTCCGGCGGACGAGGGGAGGCGGTCACCTTTTGCCGGACGGACCGTTGGGGCGGCTCTACAAGGTTATTAGCAAGCTTCCCTTGCCGCCTCAACAATACCGGTCTGTCGGTACACCGTGGGGTTTTAGTCCGTGCGAGTCAGACATAACCCACTCTTTCCCCGAGGAGGGTGGGTATCCATAATGGATTTACCCACGTAAAAAGAAAAAAAAGATAGGTTGCGAATTGCACGTATCAGGCAATAGCTAAAGCCGAGGTGAGCCGTGCACCCTTGAGTTAGTTGTTAAATAAAGTCGGTTGAGTACCCTAAGCGCTCGCCTTAGTAGTCCAGTGAAGCTGTTAAGACCTTATTAGGTCCTACCTTACCTTACTAGACTTTAAAAGAAGTCGATTCATCTAACTTGAATACGTCCTAGATTACATCATCCTAAAATGTATAAACTTAGTAAAAATATAATATCCTTACATACTATATCTAACCAGACATCGGTACAAAGACTGCACTTGTCCCATCCATTACTAAATATAATATTTTATCTCCTCGCAGACATCCCCAGGGTACGTGGAGCTCAAGCGGAGCTAACTCAGCGTCTTTTACGTTACATATAAATGTATTTTCTACAATAATATAATATATTTACACGTTTATTTATATTTATTTTCAAATATAGTTGTGTAAATTATATTGAGAGATTTGTTACAGCTAGTGGATAAAGTTCTAAAATATTTGGGGATGTAATCTAGAAATCGCATTTTGTATCATAAAATTTGATCAGATATCTTAAAAGGTATCTCGAGTTTAAAATGACGTAAAATGTTTGTGAGACGAGATTCGAAAATATTTTAGTTTAAATACCAAACTATGTATCGAGTAGTTTGCCTAAATCATATAAAAATATATGGCGCCAGATTAATAGGCACAATTCAACTGTTACAAGCCGACATCAGCTCTTTCTTATTCTGTATTAAGCTTGTTACATAACTATCATGTTATATTGATTTCGCACATGTAGTTTAATAAAACAATAAGCTTCTCTGAGCGTAAAATCAAACACATTATCGACGTATAAAACAGTTTTTCAATTCGTATAGGCTTACGAATGAAGTCACTAACTTGAATATCCTCTAACAGTGTTACTAGACAACTTCATTACGGTCGCGTCATTATTTTATATATAATATTTTATATGTATATTATTGTATGTATTTCATATGTATTTATGTTAAAGTATTATACGAAATGCTTACTTTAATTATTAAAATATTTGTTAAAATTATGGTTTAAGAAAAAGGGACTCAATTCTGCTTTCTATGTTATTACACATTTTTAATAAAGTGCACCAAGAGTTTTAAAATTACAAATTTATTTACGCTTTAATTAAGAATTATTTATAAATAATTAAAATTAATATATAATTTTTTTATTTCTATAAATATATTTTCATAAAACAAAAACGTCTCGTGTTTATAGATATTTCCACTAAAATATTAATAAAATTTTAAAATAAATAATAACTCTAAAGTTAAATGAACAAGAAAAATAATCAAGTCCATTACAGTAAATTTCATATTTTTATGTTTCAAAACATAACGCTGAATGATATCTTTTGCAATCTTCAAGAGAACGACGCTTTATCGTGAAAATATTAAATTTAAGAAAATACAAGCTGCTAAGTGCTTCAGTGACTACAGTTGTAGCACGAGATACTGTATTTTATTTAAAATTTATTGCATGCTAAATGCTGCCACAAAAGTTTACTTACTCTACGTTAATAATTCTTAGTTGTGTCTGTCTACTTGTGTTTCTAAAACGTTTTAAAATTATAAAGTAAATATTAATGAAGTATGTTGTTGTAAATGCTATCCTTTTCTTCTATAATAAGTCAAGAGACATTTACACGGTTAACGTTATTTAGATTTCTCGATGTACTTGTTCCGATCAAAGTATCATTGTTTGGGTCACTTCTTGTTTTTTTTGAGTTAAAGGCGGAACAATTCATAAGTTTTTTGCTTAAATATATACGTGCTTGACAACTAATTTAATTCTTATATGTAAAACTTTACTTACATTTCGACCAACTTTATGAATATGTTTTCGTTTTATTCTGAAACAAAATGTTCATGGTACATTTTCCTATTCCTAAAATTTATATAATAAAAAATTAAACAACTAACGAATTCACGAATTGTTAAGGCTTGAAGTTTATCAAAGTTTTACATAACTTTGTTCTAGAATCACCGGTAACAAAACGTGCTAACCTTTAGGTAGAAAAATTGACATTTAATACAATGGTAAACATTTTTATTGTTTACAACTCTTAATATTCGTAAAACAATACGAGTTGTTACATAAGAGATTATAATAATAGTTGACTGTAAAGTTCAGTTTTTGAGCATCTAGAAAAGATAGTCCACGTGTTAGTAGTAACAACAAAGTTGAAAAATCTATAAATCTTTGTATTTCCCCCTCTCCTTTCCCTTCCTCGCCCCGCCTCCCTTCCCAAAACAGGCTGGAAACGCACTTGCGACTCTCCTGATGTTGCAAGTGTCTATGGACGATGGTGATCACTTAACATCAGGTGACTCGACTGTTCGTTTGCCTCCTATGATATAAAAAAAAGGAACTTAAAATCATGAAGTCTAGATTTTAATAGCATCGATAAACATTACAATTAAAAATACATAAAAACTACAAGCAATTCATTTTCAATTACGCTTCGCCAAACGTGACGGTAATACATCAGTCTAACTATAACTTGAAGTGGCACACGCTCCACATAGAGACCGGTTCGCGATTTTGCGCGACGCGTTCACACGCAACCGGTTGCGCAACTATCGGTGATTGGTCAACACGGCATTAACGCCGAACACATCATACACACAACTTTATAAACAGGACAACAATTCAATGAAATAAAAAAATATAAAGATTAATTTGTAAATAATTATGTATGAAAAAAAGTATGTGTGTACTTATGTTCACGCGTTAGAAGTTATACTTCTTTGGCGTAACAAGATGAAAATCTTTAAAATTTAAATCTATTTATCTTTTTTTTCTATCTATTTTATCTTCTTTTAAATTTCTTTCATACAAAAATAATAAATATTTCGCCTTATTCTACGTTTGTAGAAAAAACAACACTAACAATAGAAAAAAGGTATTTAGTACATTGAAAGTTTTAATACAATGAAATACAAACAACAAATACAAAGAAACAAAATGCTCATTATAGCTAACTTCAGGGTGTCTGTTTTTCGTGACATTGTGCACGAGCATCATAATAACTTCAGGGTGTCGGTTTTTCATGAAGGTGTGCGCACGCATTGTAAAATTTACTGTCATCATTTTTCCATAATGCGCCAAAAGAAATATACCGTCATAAATATCTATATTAAAATTTGACAAGTTATTACATATTACTTTATATATTAATACGTGAAGCCAAAACTTTGTACCCCTTTTTAAGCGAATGGCGCAAACGTATGAACGTGAATTTTTTTCGTAGTTGAAGTTTATATGGAAGAAGAAGTGCTCAAAGCTATTTTGTATATAAAAATTCAATAAAACACATTAAACTGATCAAAGTATACATTACACACACTACTGCTTAAATAACACAGAACATATACACATATGTAAATGAAAAAGGCGTTTCGCCATCTTTCAATTTATTCTTGCGTTCCATACCTTACATTCCATTTGAAGTTAACTGGCCAAATTATCGGCTAATTTAATAATAATATAATATGTAAATCCATAATATATATTGATAAATATAAATTATTTATAAAATTATTATTTATTAAATTTTATAAAACCTCAGAAATAATTATTATTCTCTTTAGTTTTATTAAATGTAAAAATGAATGATTGTCGAATTTCGATCAGTAGGCAACCACTAGTAAGAGTTAATATATGATGACTATTTTAAGTATAAATATGGTAACGTCTATTTAGTAAATCAAATTTTGGTCAAATTATTTTTGAAATTATATACCTCCCGTACAAAGTGTAAGGAGTGCAAAGTTTCTGATGACGATGTCATGGACAGAGTGAAGTGGAGGAAAAATGTACGGAAGGCTGACCCCACCACCATGTGGGACAAATAGTCAGGAAGAGAGAGAGAGATACCTCCCGTACCTATCGTGCAATTCTTGAGCTAATTCTAATATAACTAACAAAGCTTCTAGTATAACTAGCTCTAGCTAACAAAATTCAAGTATTTTTTTTGTTTATCTATGTATATATTGGTATATCTATGACTTTTAAATTCCGATCACAATCAAAGTTAATGCTATTTGTTTTTCATGAGGATGTTTATCAATTTTATTAAAACACGTTAGGCGGCACTAGACTATATATTTAAAAGCTTTTTAACCCTTTATTGTAATTTATCTTGGATGAAAATGTAACTCGTTTATTATATTAGGGAAATTATAAAATAAAAACAACATTTAAATCCTACAGAAACGTATTTCTTAAAATATAACAAAAAACTGACGTCATTTGGTGTTCCCAGGCGTTCACTCATCAAAGTACTGATCGCGCACAACGTTATTTAATTTCGGTGATCGAACGAGACCCGATGTTTTTAATACTTTTCCCGACACAGTATTTATTCCGATCACTTTTCGTCACACAAAAAGTTTGCCGACCAGAATTTTGAAGCCCTCTCATAAGAAGTTATATTTAAAAAACCTTTTCATGAGTTTACAGTTCGTCAAAAAATTCGCAATTTCGCTCGTCATCCATATCAGCTGTGTGTATCACAATCATAAGCGTGCGCCGGCGCACGTGTACCAGGCCGTAACGCGTGCTGATAACTTCCACGAGCACTTTCTTTGTTTTTTAACCGTAAACGTGTCATGAATTTTGTTCCGGTGTCGTAATTTTCTGGCTAAATTAGATACACATTTCCGAAATAAATTTTATATTTAAAACATAACACATTATTTAATAATAATAAAATAAGCTGAAACCAATAAATAACTGCGTTCCTGCAAATCTGCCACGTCTCAAAAACTTGGTTCAATCCTATATCATGGAGTCGTTGAGTACATCGCTTACACCGTACAGCAAAACCCCTTTTGCTAACTGACTGTATGCACCTCGTACCTGCATATAGTAAATACGTAGATTTTGGAAGGGATCTTTTTCTTTCTGGGCTACACATATCACCTCCACACACGACACGCGCAAATGAAAGTGGAAGTGTTTTTTATTTTTGTTTTTCCCTTATTGAATTGAAATAGTTTAGAAAATTTTTCCAACACAGAATACATATAAGAGTTGATGAAGTACGATGTTTGGTACACATATATGTTTCAACAACTCATATATGTATGAATATTTAGCTTAGATAGGTTGCGAATTGCATGAATCAGGCAACAGTCCAAGCCGAGGTGTGCCGCGCACCCTTGAGCTAGTTATCAAAATACAAACGGCTGAGTACCTTAAGGGCTCGCCTTAGCAGTCCGGTAAAGCTGTTAAGACCTTGCTAGGTCAATAGCGTAGTCAGTTAAAAAACAACTTTTTTCATTTTTACTCGTTCGGACATATAAGTGTGTTTAATTATCTCACTTGATGAGTTACATTCGAATTCATAGAATCTACGTGTAAGACAACAGCCTAAGTGGTAGTTAGATTAGCACCTTTGGGATATTTGCTGTTTCAGATGAGTTTCTTCCGCGCTTTACCCGGTAATACTACAAAGGCCTACCCTGCCCAGTTCCCGTAACAATAGTCAGCTTAGATAAACAAAACATCTTTTCCGCTCATTTCTGTTTATACATGGAGGAGTTGTTGAGACGGATATGTTTGGTACACATATACGTTTCAACAACTCAAACATATATGAATAGTTAGCTAGGTTTGCTAAGATAGGTCGCGATTTTGCATGCAACAGGCAACAACCAAGCCGAGGTGTGCCGTGCACCCTTGAACTGGTTGCCAATATAAAATCGGCTGAGTGCCTTAAGCGCTCGCCTTAGTAGTCCGGTGAAGCTGTAAAGACCTTGCTAGGTCAATAGCGTGGTCAGTTCGAGAAAAAAAAAGCTCATTTCTGTATTGGAACTATTTTTTATGTCAAAGGGCAGCAAACACACAAGCGATGGTAAATGTTTGCCATCACCTACAAATAACTGTAATACTGAGGGCGTTACTTTTGTGTTGCCGATCTTAAAAATTGCGTTTTAATCCCGTTTTGAACAGTTCCATATCATAGCCCTGAGTAGTATTTCCGTTATGCGCGTACAAAGACATAGGATACCACAGTCGTTTTATTTTTACAAATGTAACAAGTTTGGTGATTAGTAAATATAAATCTAGCAATATTTCCTGTTTATTCCTTGAGTGTTGTTTCCGTTTAGAACCTTCCTGACTTTTTGAGTTAGATTTAGTGTACACGTTAGCGGTATTAATAATGATATACTGGAGCCACATTACAATCTTAGTACTATATATAATACAGTGATATAATAAGAATAAGTGAAATTTGTATGTATACCTCTCTGTTATAGAATACGTAATTAGTTGTTAAGTGGGCCGTGAAGTTACATAAGGACTTCAAGGTCGGTTGCACCGTCACGCTTCGCGACTCAGGTTACTGTTACTCGCTACATCCTATAACTTGAAGGTTAGAAACTATATAGTACACCGTATCACTAAAATATTATCCGTAACTTTAGAAATAATCTTAATGAATAATATGTAATACATGTAATTAATATAAACTAACGCTACATAGCAACCGTATAATACACAATAGTTAAGTAGAATATCTCTAATAGTTTTAATTGATTTTTGATAAGACCGATAAAATTAACGACAGCAGAAAAAGGTGCAGAACAAAAGTCTGCATAAATTAAAGAAACAAAAAATGGTTCGTCACGGGATGCCTGACAGATGTGAAACATCGAAATTGTTTGAATCGAAGGAATCTCAAATTCTTGAAATCTCAAATTACACTATGGGTATGCATGCGAGCTCAGTGCGGCAAGAGAGATTACGCACAGTTACATGCGTATGCCATCGTCGCGTCGTCGCCACACATTCACATAAAAAAAAAATATATAAAAGTTTTTGATGGTACTACCACCCTCTTACAAAAAACTGACGTGAAGTAACAGTCCTTGCATTGTTGCGTTTCGTTTGATCAGTGAGAGCGCAGGAGGCTCACCTCCGTCCTCTTCCTTCCTTCCCTCCCCCTTCTCCTTTCCCACCAATACAGGCTGGAAACATACTTGCGACTCCTCTGATGTTGCTGGTGCTTGCAATAAAACTAAGTCGTTAACCGCGTCTATCTATGCGTGCCTTTAGTTATTGGGAACTACGACTTCCGTTATCATTCAGAAACTGTCTTCCAGAATATACAACCTATAATATATGTAGAGTAGTATTTGTACTAAAGAAAAGTAAATATATTTTTGGTCGCATAAATTGCTAACGCTGGCTAAACTATTGGGATATATCAACTACACGATCACCCCAACACACGTGCACGCCTACACGCTTACACATGAAAGTGGAAGGGTTTACTTATTTCCCTCGTCGAACTGAAAAACTCTCAATTATCCGATAATAAATATATGGAGGAGTTGTTGAGGCGTGTATGCTTGGTACACATATACGTTTCAACAATTCATACGTATATGAATGGTTAGCTAGGTTAGCTAAGATAGGTCGCGATTTTGCATGCAACAGGCAACAACCAAGCCGAGGTGTGCCGTGCACCCTTGAGGTGGTTGCCAAAATAGAATCGGCTGAGTGCCTTAAGCGCTCGCCTTAGTAGTCCGGTGAAGCTGTTAAGACCTTGCTGGGACAATAGCGTAGACATCTCGAAAAAAAAAAAAAGGGATATATCAAAGTAATGTACTACGGAATTATACGAGTACATCTTATATACACCTACAGAACATTCTAGAATGGTATATTATGAGATCGACTCTCATAAGGAAAACTCACATTAACCATTTTTATCTTTATATATTCCTACATTACATACATACATAAAATTTTCATTTCAATAACAAAGCAACTCAAGGATTACTTACAGATGTATTAACTTTTATTAATTTGGTCATTCTAGATCATTCAGTGTTTAGTATATAATTATTTATTCCATAAATAATATATAATCGTTTGATTTATAATTTAACTCTATCAACTTGATATTTTATAGTATAAACTATACTGACTGTATAGTAAACGTTTACAAGAATGGGAAAGGAACTTCGTTCCAGCCTGTGTCCATAGACCCCTCAAGCTTTTTTTTTTAGATTACCGCTAATATATGTAGGTTAGTTTTTATCTTAATTGAACAAGGTAGATGATGCTACGAACGGGTTCCAAACATATTTTAAAAGATTTCTCACATACCATGTGGGCATATGTTTGAGGGAGTCCCTTGATAGGTTAGATTTAGAATTGGAAACCGTAGGTGTGGCTGGTTTAAGAAATTTAAAATTTTCGCGTTTAAAAATACAGTTGAAACCGGTGATAATCGATTCGGTGCAGACGAAGTTGCACGGGTCAGCTAGTCTTATATACATGAAGCCAAAAGTTTGTACCCCTTTTTAAGTGAATTTCGCTGACGGATGAACTTGAAATTAGGCTTATCAAAACTTATTGTAATTTAAATGACGATGCGACTTACGTACGGGGACGGAGAGAAACATAGATAAGTAATTAGACTTAACACCATCAGGCGCTGTTTTGTACACAAAGTTTCTCGCGGTCGAAGTCGCGGGCACAGCTAGTAGATGTAAAAAAATGTAAAAGAACACAATATAAATAGAATATGATTAATTATTCTGTCGTAAACAAACAATGACCGGCAATTATTATATGACATGACCCAAATTAAGAACAGGAGAAGTTTATAATTTCCTACTTTAGGCAATTAATCGAAATCGAAAATAATACACCATATATAAAGTGAGCCTAAAAAAATTGTTTCAGAACTTAAACATAAAAATTATTACACAAAAATTAAATTGAATTTCTCTATGTAACAAAAAAAAATATTACAATAATAACTACCGCAATGAAAAATTAATAAAAAGTACATGGACGACCGAGCCTACCTCAGTTCTTTAAAAAACATTTTTAAATCAACCTAAATTGTTAAGTTTGCTTCATAAAATTAGCATCTTTAATTTAAAAAATAAAAAACAGAAAAAAAAAGATATCTTTATATCTTGTCACTCGGATTCGAACTGGAGTTAGGCGGATTTTCGAAGCAGCCGACTTTCATCTCAGCTATTTTTGTTTGAACAGCGGCAGCCAAATTAACCTTCTATATTTTTTCATTGCATGTAAACTCAAATAAAAAAGTTTTCTATGAATGAAATCTAGCTAGATCGATTTATCGTCCCCGAAACCACCTACATACTAAGTGTCACGGAAATCGCTTTCGCCGTTTCCGAGATTCCGAATATATAACAATATAAAAATATACAAGAATTGCTCGTTTAAAAGTATTAGATAGATAGATAGATTAGATTAGATTAGATAGATAGATATTAGCGCATGCAACCAACTAAACAATCCCTTCAGCTGTAGGTATATTATTATATTTTTAATTCACTACGTATACTCTCTGAATGCTATCCATTTAATTCCCTGATATATTTATTCAAACTTTCGTAATCCAATTCATAGTTTTATAGTACATAATTGAAATAAATCTAAAAACAGTTTTTTTACTCTGCAATATCTGTAAATATAAATACGTGTATAAGAGATTCAATTTTGAATTGACTGTTATGCATAACCATCATCATTAATATTGTTCAGTGGAGCGAACGAATTTAATAAGTGTAGAAAATACGGCGTTAAAAAAATCCTTGGGATAGGCCTTTTTATCAGCACACAAATGAGGTCGAAGAAAGGTCGCCGTCGGGTTTATCAGCCCGACAAAGAACCCGTGCTCTATCAACACAGATAAATCTACTTTTGCGTACATTACCACTCCGAATTTTCAAATTAAAGTAGATTTTACATACTCGCTCATTTTAAAACTGAACGCTGACTATCAAAAATTCCTTTTTATAGGTGGTAGAGCCACGCTGAGGCTGTAATTCAGCATGAATTGGTCGGCTCGCCCGGAATAGTACCACGCGATCCACAGAAACCCGACCTTTTTTTTATTAACTTGAGAATATCCTTTATGGATACGCCACTTCTCGGGGCAGAGAGTGGGTTATGTTCGACTCCCACCGACTAAATCCCCACAGTGTACTGACCGTCGCATGTTAGGTTAGGAATCGAACCTGCTGTTTGACCTGAAAAACAGGCTCTGCGGCAGTCTGGCGAGTGAACGCCAGGCTTCGCCCTACTGTAGAGATACTACTTTATAAATATATTTACTATTTTTGTTAATATGATTTACAAAGAATTACCTATAAATTATTATATCGCTATCGTCTAACGATAAACCTTATCGGTGTTATTACAAAAAAGTTAAATACGTATTAAATACTTGCTTTCAAAAGGTTTCGTTTTAAAAGCACCGCGCTCGCTGAATGTTCGCTATCTTGCTCTTTTGTCTCGCTTTGATTAGGTTAGGTTAGACTTGCGAAAAAGGATAACGCGAACTTGCCTCGAGCAAGTGCGGGTTATTTAGTACGAAACCTTTTTAAAGCAAGTATTTAATAAGTATTTAACTTTTTTGTAATAACACCGTTTACATTTTATGAATTTGTTTAATTATTTATGGGGGATTTTAAAATATTTTATGCAATTATTGTTTTTTGGTTTCATTATTATTACACTTAGTATGTAATATTGTATGCCTAGCAAGCAGCTCGTCGTCTAGTTAATATGGTGTCACAAGTGTCGAAACTATTTAAATCAATTATTAACCGTTTTGATATTTATATTTTATTATAGTCTTAGAAGCTACGTAAGAATCATCACACTGACAACTTTTTGTTTTAAGTGTGTGCAAAGCCTTAAATAAAGTAACTTAGAACGAAAGTAATATACGACGCTATGCGATACGAAAGTTGAAAGGTCTTCATTATTCTTGTTAAATACAATTTAATTGAACGACAATGTATGATAACATCTCGTTTATAATAATTTGTTATTATAACGCGAAGATATATGGTTCCTTGTTTTTAAACAGTGTCACCTTTGGGCAGTTTATGTTATGGATCATTGTCTCGTTTCATTACTGTATACGGATGGTACTTACATAAATCGTTTCTATAGCATTTCTTGTATATTTTTAGATTTGTATATATTCAGTATCTCGAAAACGGCGTCATCTATTTCCGAAAAAACTTAGTATGTAGGTATTTCGGAGACGACAAATCGATTTAGCTAGATTTAATTCATAGAAAACTTTTTTAACTGCGATTTCAGGCTATGAAAAAATTTACCTACAATATGAAGGTAAATTTCACCGCCGCTGTCAAAATAAAAATAGCTCAGATGAAAATTGGTTGCTTCGAAAATCCGTGTAACCTCAGTTCGAATCCGAGTATATATATTGTAAAAAATGATAATTTTGTAAGGCGAACCTAACTATTTACTTTAATAATTTACAGGTATATCTTTTTTAAATATTTTTTTATGTGAAAAAATCCTAATTTTGTGAGGCAAACCAGTTTATTTTAAATCAAAAATGTTTTTAAAGAACCGAGCTAAACTCGGTCGCCCAGGTACTATTAAACAATGCTTACAAATGGATACTTTATATTTTAAGGGTCGCTTGTACCAAACGACTTAATTGTGTTTAACTTATATTTAAACACGATTTTTGATTTAAATCAAACAAGTGTCTTGTACCAACAATTTTATGGCGCTAAATACGTTCAGTGATCTGTCAAAGTTAAATGCTCTGTAGGAGCTGTTTAGCGCGGCTAAACGCGTTTAAGGATCTGTCGTGGAGTGTCATTTCATACATAATTTTGTTATTCGTTTTTCCGAAATAAATATGAGTTTTTGTGATTTATCCTCCGATGATGATGAAGAATTTATGGAATTTTTAAACAGACCTATGCGACAAATATTTGAAAGAAGTAATTTTTTCGAAGATTCTATTATCGAGATATATGGTTCAATAAATTCTTGTAAACAGCCCCTGTTCCTCTCGTGTAAAATTTGGTGCACGTAACCGAAGTACAGAACTTATTTGGTTTTGCGTATTCAAATTGTTTTCAAAGTAATTATAGACACAATATAATATACAGATTCAACCGAACAAACTCTATTAAACTTAACAAAAAAATATCAGTTATCACAATATTAATCCCAGCAAGTATGTAAAATAACATGTTCGTCATTTACAAATATGCGCGCGCGAAAAGTGCAAAATGTCAAAAAGTGTAAGCCGGTAAAATAAGAAACGTTTCGTTTACGCATACATTTTTGATATTGTACACAAGTTTTATTAAAATCATGATTTAAGTAGCTCTTAAGCGTGAAACGAAACGTCATTGACTACTTTGCCGACACGTAAAATACATTTAGCTAAATCGCAAATTTAAACAGTTGGTACAAGACAACGCTAAACGCATTTAAATTAAAAATGTTTAGAGCGTTAAATATGTTTAGTTAAATGGTTTTTAAATGACTTTTGGTACAAGTCGCTCTAAAACTAAGGTTATATTATTTTTTCACAACAATTCGGTCCCACCGAAGTCTAGCAAAAGCCTCGCCAAGGTTACGAGGGGAGAGTGTCCCGACGATTTGCTTTTATTTTTTGTCTGGCCGAATGAACGCACGCTCGTATGCCGACATCCGTTAAAAAACCATTGTATTCTATTCAAATGCTGATAACGTGTCGAAATTATGTCGTTCGCGGATTTAATGCAATTCGTATTGTATTGTATTTTGAAAACATTTTTTTTTCTCCTAGTACGTCTTTTTTTAGGTGATTGTTTTTGGAAAAAATATTTTCCTAGATTCTTTTAACGAGCTGATACTCGTGACTTCGTCTGCGGTGTTTATTGCTTTAATAATACATAGGCAATATCGTAAGCAACACACCGATTGTCCCGCTTATCCACGGCAAGGAAATAAACATCGCAGAACGTGTAGTGTTTCTAAAAAATGTAGTATCTTTCAATTTCAATAACTCTATATTAAATGAAGATGAGTCTTAGGGTGATATGTATAGAACTCAATCAGCATTATATTATTCTTAGCTCAGCTGAAGCCTAGCTTAGTTAGTATTTACTCAGTGCAATCTTAGGTTTCGAATTTATGGCCTAATTACGCTAAACTTCTGATTAGCTTACTTTCAATATCGTGACGAGTTTGTAAAAAACAAAGGAAGTCGAACAAGAGCACAATTGAAGCCTTCTTAAAATTTCTACAAAAATGTATTAGGCCAATGACAATCAAGTAATAGTGATAATTAAAAGTATAGAAATACCACTGTTACGTTACTATTTTGACGTGATGACATCTTAAAAATCAATGAATGCTGGCTGCACGCACGAAAAAGCATGACTCATTATCACATTCCGCCTGAGCCGAGCGTGCAAGCGCGAGCGTGGAACAAGCGTTAGAGATGAGCGATCGGCCTAAGCGTTTAGCTTGGAAGCATCTATCCTTATATGGAATAATTTAATTCAATTAATGAGAGTATAAAATTTTTCATTAAAATTCTCGTAGTCCGGTGAAGCTGTTAAGAGACTTTAATGGGTCAATAGTCAGTTCCAGAAAAAAAAATCGATGTTCTCATATGACGTTAACACGTAAAATTATCGTCTGTAATCTGACTTTACAGACAACCAATTTTTTTTTAATTCGCATAATACTCATGTTGTTTGTACGTCTTCAAATTTAGTGACTTGAATTTAGCTCAGCACAATCTAAGTGAATGCTAAGGTATTGATTATAAATTTAAATTTAGGACTCGAAATTTGATATATGCTTAAGTGTGGTCTATAGATGTCATCCCTAGTTTAATAACAGGTATTTATGTCAATGCATTCATTACCAATTACATGGTGCCGTGTATAGTGCATACTCGCATGCAAAAAGCTATGTTTTTCTGCTACTTTGTAACTGATAGGTTGCACTGTGTCTTTGTTCTTACGAAAGACATGACTATGGAGTCGTACTTCAGAAAAGCGACACGCCTACATTAAAATAAGTAGATATTGCCATGAATCCTATTGTCCGTACAGAATTAACTCAAATTAAATTCGAGCCCATTAATGAATGACGGATTGAGTTCGTGAATTGGTGTTTCCGGTTGGCTTGAATAACCGTCATAGTTTGAAACGATGATTCAATTCAAAACAGCTGGTAATTTTTTCATAAGCATGTCTCGATTTTTTGTGGCCTATTTTACGTTTGCTAAAAAGCAATCTGTATACTCTATACTCTTACGGTATAATCTATTCAAAAGTTGTTCATCTGAAAATGATAACTAATCAAAAGAAAACCTTTCTATTAATAGAATTGCAGTATTATGCTTGTGTTACAAGGCTCAGCGTATTGATATTATAGGTATTTTACCTATGACATTGCCGTCCTGCAGTACTGGCCATTTCAAATAAAAATAATTTTTGTTTGGCTAAGAATTCTAATTTCAAATTAATTTTATTTTAAAAACATGGAATTCTTTTTCCGAACGTAGTCATTTGTTTATTGATTAGTACTTCGTTTTCATCGCATTTCAATCTTTTTTGTCATCATGGATACGTTAAAAATTCAAGTAATTATGGAATATGAGTAGCGGCACAAGCGGCACGCAACATCAACGACGTTTACGGAGCTAACACTACAAACCAATGCACCTCTTGTTATTGGTTTGCTCGCTTCCATTCTGGGAATTTCGACCTGAAAAATGAACCTCGCGGTCATCCGAAGACTTTGGTCAATAATGACGAATTAAAGGCGATTGTGGAAACTGATGATCCACAATCTACGGCTGAATTAGCAGTAGCTTTCGACGTCAGCGTCTAAATAATATTGGTCCATTTGCGTCAAATTGGAAGGTAAAAAAGCTTGACAAATGGATGCCCCATGAACTCAATGATCGCCAGCGCGAAGTACGCGTCGAGACGTGCCTTTC